>JARYHS010011408.1:257364746-257402156 GCA_031002005.1 Vandiemenella viatica | reverse complement strand
TACAAGTTTCGGGCGAGAAAGACATGCGCTATTCCTGCATTGACTAACCTTCGTATGTCCGCCGAGCCTTCGTTTGTCCGCCGAGCCTTCGTTTGTCCGCCGAGCCTTCGTTTGACCATCGAGCCTGGGGATGATGCAGCGGTCAATGCCATCCCTGGGTAGAGAAGACCGGTCACAGGAATAACCGAGCGTGAGTACACGGCAGTTTGCAAGACACTACTCTGGATGTGATATTCTGTTTATCATCAATATTTCTTTTTTAACATAAGTTCCGACTGTGTTAAAGAGCCTCTCGATTCTCATACACTACGTTACTTCTAATATTCTCTCTCTTAAAGTAACACTGATAGAAAATGCCGATTAAAAACAAAATTTTTTGAGTTGGCATCTAAGTCACATGATAAGGAGTCATTATGTAAGAATATTATTAGGATATAACTACCAATACTGTATAAAATGGTGTAAAACTAAAAGAAATCTTTTTCATAACGTAAATGCTGTAAAAATGTATTTTGATACAGGGCGTTCGCCGGGAAACGCAACCCACTGTTAGCGCTACAAGGAAGAAACTGCTCCCGGCGAGCGAGCGCTCAGTTTCCGGCATTGTTCGACCGTCGGCCGCGGACTATTTCATAATAATTACGCTTCATAAACTTCATAAACTTGTGTGCTAAGCATTTAAATGTGACGTAATTCATTAGCTTACCTTATAAAAGATGCTGGAAGTGTTGACCCTCTTGTGTAATGCACATTTCACATCTTCTGAACATATTTCGAGACACACGCTGCCCTAACTGACTTAATGATTTTTTGGGTGACTGTTCTAGTCGAAAAGCGATATCGTCAATTTTCTCCTCTGTGAGAATACGGTTGACCGACAGTCTCTTTTTGTTAAAAAAATGAACCCGTTTCTCTTACTTTTTTAACCAGACGCAGAATTGTTGATTTAGCTGGCAGTAAAGCGCCAGGAAATTCGCGACGAAATTTACTGCGACACTTTTTAAACGACTTCTTCTTCACATATGTATCGTAGAGAAATATTCTTTGTTGCAAACTGTAACGTACAATAATTTTACTCACACTCAAACACGGTACAGATTAATAAGAGTATGAAGCCCCAAACCAGCCAAACCGCAAAGAAACGTTTATTCACAACACTGATTAATAAGAGACTGAAGTCACAAACTATCTACAATGCAAAGAAACCGTTCTTAACAATGTAAGGGTCACTGCACTGCACTGTTGGGGCAGCGGAGGTGTTAAACAGTGCGGTGATTCACGGTGCCGTGTGGCGGAACTGCTAGCTTGACTGACCGAGCAAGTTGCCGACGGCAACAGACTGGGAGGGTAGCGTTTTCCTGCGAACGCCCTGTATTTTAATAACATACCTCTCTTTGTTATTGAGATTTGTTGATGTGTTGTTCTGTCGGAAGCCTCATTCCCACTCACTCCATGTTCAGACATCCATTGCAACTGCACTGTTGTACCTTTGACTCATGTCTTCTTAAATTGCATGGTTATGTCGAAAACTAGATAATTCCTACGCCTTTCCTTTGGCATCCCATGTTTGATTGTAAGGTACTTATAGAACTCATGTATATCACTATGTTTAATTGAACTGCAAAACGTACGTATCACTGCACCTTTTGATGGATAGAAGCTTTAAGGAGAATGTCGAAAATTTTCATATAAATTGTAAACTTCGTAAACGCAGTCGCCTGGTTCCTCAAATGCAGAGGTGCTAGCAATTTCGATATCCTTTCAGCCGTCCGATTTTTTTTTTGTTTACAACCCCTTTCATCTCGTTTTAAGTTCTTCTAATGAGTGGCTCTTTAGTTTCTTCTCACTGTGATCTTTAATCGGTCGGCCGTAAGGAAAATGTGAGTTGGATGGGAAAAATCTGATCTTTACCTTAGTTTTCCTCACTGTACGTGCCGTTGACCCTTGAAATGAAAATGGCCCACTGAGCTGTTGCTTGCAAGAAGTTCACATGACAAGGTGCTTTGTGAGGTTCCCAAAATGCTCATGCAAAAACTGTAGTTTTCTTAACATTGGATGTTTATAGTTAGAACACACTCTTATCCAGAAATTCGTTCCAACTTTCTTCTTCCTTAAGTCTGCTGGAACACTTGCCGGCCTCGTTAGCGTAGGGGCTAGAGCACTAGCTCCGCGTGCCGAAGTTCGCCGGTTCGAATCCGGCCGCCGGCATGGATGTTTAAGTGTTGTGTGTCTGTGTGAATGTTCTGTCCGTCCTGTGGTGTCTACACTTAGGAATCACAAACGTACTGGAGAACTAATTCACTTGATGAGATGTCATAAATACATTGAGTTGGCTAAACGGCTTAGTTGCCGAAAAAAACAAAAAAAAAAAAACAAAACTGGAACACTTGTTGTTCTTGACTCCATCGTCGCAGTGGAATTGGTTTTCAGGAAACCACCTACCACTTGCAAAGCAGCCTACTGGAAGATACCTAACTTTGCAAAAGTTGCTTTAGATGCAGTTTCGTAAACGAAGCCTCCGTATTTCAATACGCTTCTTATTAGATTTTAAGTAGTATGGAATCCGCACTCCAACTCGATACCTCTATAGCTTTAAGAATGTTTAACCATTTTTTTGCGTCTTCGTCACTACAGTTAAGTTCTCAATCACATGCCGAGGCGTGGTGGGTGAGCGGTTAACGCTCTGGCCTCGTCTTCGTGAGGACGCCGGTTCGAATCCTCGTCCGGGCATCCAGATTTGGATTTTCCAAATCACATCAGGCGAATGCCGGGATGTTACTTCAAAAGGCCATGGTCGAATTCCTTCCAGTTTATTGTTCCCATCCCGCCTCTAATTACCACGACATCGACGAGGCGTAAAGCCATAAGTTAAAGAAAAACACATGCCGAGAAACTTTACTTCAACGAACACTTTCGTAACTAATCAACTGATTGCAAGTTTGAAGTCATTATTCTGAAATTGCCATTGTGAGAAGTTACAGAATTTGCTTTTCACTATCGACAGCTATCTATCTTTCAGACTGTTTTGCACATCTTTTACCTGAGTATGGAGCAGCCTTTGGACCTTTTCTTTGTCTGGATGAGACACATATAACAAAACTCTTCAGCAAACTGAAGATGAGCTACACGTACCTTGCGTCAGTTAACTAGGTTCATGCTCGGTCACAGACCTTTGTCAAAGTCAAAGAAGAAGCTTTTGCCCTGAACTGCCAAATTTATAATTTTCTGTATTAAAATATAACATGTATTCCGCGGCTCAGGATAGAGTTTATATGAGTGAAACGAAGTTGATACCTTCGCAATATCAGAAAGGTACAGTCAACTCGAATTCAGCAATCATCATTCCTGGGCAAAAACAGGCATTGGGTCTTTGATCATTAGGATCCAGGATAAATTTGAAATTGTCTCCTGTTACTATTCTGGACGATTTCCTTCACAATAAATATGGACACTCTGTTCTTTAAAAAGCACTTAGTACACAAACATTAATAACACATTTGTCATTACAATATAATGAAATACCTTGTCCTGAGTCTCCATGGGCTATGTTTGTTATACTTTCAAAAAAACAGGAATTATTTATTCCATAACAGTCATTATTTGCAAGGAACTATATCAATTTGATTTTTATATGAGAATGTTTGCAGGTTATGTGTATGTAGTTATGTGCCTTGACACACCATTTGACTATAACGTGTCATTTCGGTTTTCAAAATTTCTTAAGCTTTCTTGCATAAGAGACGATTCCGGACATCAGGAGCGGAAAAAAACTCAAAATCTGTCTTTGCTTACGTTAATTTGCCTGTGCCCTCCATCATATGTTCAAATAATGGGCTTTTCTTAATTTCAAACTGCAATTCTATTGAGAATCTCAAATCATTTTTTTTATTTTTGTTGTGAAAGTTTGATTTTTTAAAATATGGATTTAAGTTTTATATCGTCAGATCTGCAGTTCATTTCATGTATCTATGGCGGCTTTCTTGGAATATCTTTGGTAATCTCAATATTTTTGCTAGGTAATATCATTGCCGATGAATTGGCCTTTGCGGTAATTTCCGACTTGGGACCGAGCTTGTTGGGTGAGCGGTTAACGCTTTGACCTAGCATTCGGGAGGACGCAGGTTCGAATCCCCGTCCCAGCATCCAAATTGGGTTTTTCATTGTTTCCCCAAATCACTCCAGGCGAATGCCGGGATGCTTCCTTCAAAAAGGCCATGGCCGAATTCCTTCCCATTCCTTGTCCCAGACTCACTCCGCCTCAATGTCCTCGACGTCGACGAGGCGTAAAGCAAGAAATAAAAAATAAAAAAATGGACATGGAGTATACTTTGAAACTGTAATTTGCAGTTGGCTTTAAAGTCTTTATTAGTGCAACTTAATAGGAATGCTGGCTAGCGAATGTGAGAAAAAATGGCTTCGTTGTCTTTCTTTTAGTTTTTCTACAAATGAGCGAGGAAGCAGATTGTTAGAATTTTGCGAAAGATGTAAACTAATCATAATAAAAACACACTATTTAAGTATCATGCACGTCTAGGAGACATAGTTGGACACCGAAGAGATTTAGAAATAGAGATTTAGAAACCAACTTCTATATCGAAAAGCATATCTGACAGCTGATATGAACTCCGAACACAATCTGATAGTTACGAAGTACAAGTTGAACTTCAAGATAATAACAAGGAAAACAATCCCAAATGTGAGGAAAAATTTTCCCAGACTTTAGACGTGGTTCTAAGAAATAACTCTGAAAGTAATTCAACAGAAGAAACATGGAATGCAATAAGAAGAGAGGAAACCAAAGCTAGGAGTGATACATTAGGCATTAGGATAGCAGCTACCCGAAAACCTTGGATCAGAAAGAAAGTGTGTAGTTAATGGATCAGACGGGAAGGTACAAAATTGCTCTGGATGAAGCAGGAAGAGAATGGTACACATATTTTAGATTTTTTGTTATGGATTTACGCCTCGTCGTCGTCGACGTCACAGAGGTAGGCAACAGGGAGGAATTCGGCCATAGCCTTTTAAAGGAAGCCTCCCGGCATTTGCCTGGAGAGATTTGAAGAAACAATGGAAAACTCAATTATCTGATCGGAGATTTAAACCCGCGTCCTTCCTAATGCGAGGCCGTTTTAGATATTTAAAAAGAAAAACCCTAAGAAATATAAGAAGGCAAAAGAAAGATGACTAGAACCAAAATGTGAAGACGTATAAAAGGAAATGACCGTAGATAAAGTGGATGAGGGTTATACGAGAATCAAATAGATATTTGGAAAAATAAAGGTGCTGATGGGAAACCACTTACAAGCTATGAAGATAGACTTAACCGATGGAAGGAATACGAAAATAAACTGTATGAATGGCGTTATTTGAACAACATTGATAACTATTCTAATGACAGAGTTTGACACAACTATGAATAATATGAACTAAGAAAAGGTAGTCGGGATTGATGAAATACCTGCTTAACTTCTAAAATACCTACAGGGCAGATGCCAACCGTTTTTAATAAGAGTATCATCTTCATATTCCTGAAGAAAGCACACTGTAAATCTATCATCACATGATCTAAAATTACTGACGATAAAGTACAGAAGAATAGTTAGCATAAGAGGTATCAAGCGAAGGTCATTTTGCATTTAGGAAAAACAAGTTTATAAGAAAAGGAATTCTGGCCTTAGGGTTGATAGTGGAACGGCGGATCAAGAAAATCATGACTCCATTTATGGCGTTTGTTGACTTACAGAAAGCTTTTGAAAATATTAAATGGTGCTGTATGAGGTGTTCAAATTTTTAAAGAAACAAAGTTTAAAATATCGACGTATATAATAATTTATAATTTTCATAAGAATCTGGTAATTGTAGAAAACATGAGAAACAATCTTCATTTAAAAACGGAGCGAAACATAGTTGTATTCTATCCCCATTAATATTCATTTTGCATGCAGAGAAATTCGATAAAAGACTGTAAGGGGTAAGCGGAGGTAAAGAAGTGAGCGTAAGATAGGAAGAGATTGAGAACCGCATCAAACCAGTCGAGATACTGGAGACAGAAAAAAACATATGTCGAAAAAGGGATTGAAGTGTTTGCATGATGTTACTGCTGTTATCGGCTAATTTTTGGGCTTATGGTGCAGTGAAATTACATTTCATAGATTTGCTCACGAAGAGGTTTTATCAATGGTGTAACTATTTAAGTCACGATTGTTTGGTTCTTGGCGTAACAGCATGATGGAAACAGCCATTTTTACATTTCTTTGTAACATTTTTCTTTGGCTGCATTAGAGTTGTTTGACGTTAGACTCAATTAAACCATATAAATCTAGGTACCTTCTTTGTTTTATGTAAATTCGCCTTAAATAAAAATAATTTATGTATGAAGATCAGGATGTTGTGAAAGTATTGGGAATGATACGGCGTTTGTAGCTTGCGTGGTTAAGATTTCTGAGTATACTGTAATTTCCTCTGCCTCAAAGACTACAATCAAAGAATCACATTCCCTGTCTGGATTCAAACTAATCCTACTTTAGAATAGAGACCTTACAGCTTATCATGGACCATAATATTATCAAAGATATTCTATAATGAAATATTTTGTGAGTACCATTTGGTTCTAATATTTATATGAGGTTAGTGGAACATTTGAAAAATTGTCAGGAGAACTTTTTATTGCCCTGGTATTTGTGAGTTCATTCGACATGGTCTTAGAGTTGACGGTTGGTGTACGTCTAATTATGAAATTAACTGCAAGAACCCTAGCATTTTAACCTTTTCCTTTGACTTCTTGCGATATTACTTTCTTGAAATTAGCTAGTGTGAAATAACTGCAGTTCACGTTACACAAGAAGAAAACTTATTGCAACATGTTGAGTTTTGGGATTTGACTATCACTAATTTCGTTGTATACTACTATGTTTTGAAACTGTGATTTGGTATGGCTTTAAAGTAGTCGACGTGGAAATCTTGTATGTAACTGTTCTGTCAAGCATAAACAGGTCCGTTGAATGGTATATTGCTCCACTTCTTAATTGAGATGATATATTTAGCGTTAGTGACTCGATCAGTTTAACTTAATTTTCTGCTGTGGACTGTTACAATGAAAAGTAAGCAGCAAATCACACAGTAAAACTTTATTGGTCCTCTTGACTACGAAACGTCAAATAAAGAGAAGCTTTGAAATTAGTTCTATTGGTAAGTTATGGGAGATACATATTTTAAAATATTGGACTTCATCTTCAGAGCATTCGACGCAGATCTGAAGTAATAAGATATAAGTTGATTTTTTTAGGATTGTTTGCTAAAACTACTCCTTGCATTTTGTGTCCCGTGTACTAGTAACGACAATTCTTACTACTTTAAAATTTTAAGGATTGTAACGGAAGAAACGATCGTAATCCACTCATTCTATAGACTTTCTTGAAATATATTGTTAAACGACTACTAATTGACGAATGGAAGCGATTCTGAGTACAAAATTTCAGTTTATTTCATTTTAGGGTTACAGCTGTAAGTGACAAAGAAAGAAAAATAGCATAGTTTTTGGAGGAGGTGAATTTATTTTTATTTTTTTATATTATGTTGAGGTGGAGAAAAGTCAGCGTCGATTGTAATGATAATAAGCAAACGTTTAACCAATTTTGTACAAGCTATTATTACATCTTTAGATGTGTATTAAGAAGACCAAAGGCGTTGTTATATTTGGAGAAGATATGAGCTTCGACACGAGTCTGTAAAACATCTACGCTTGAAAGAGTGTTTCTGATATTTTTCATTTGTTAATATTTGACGAATTACCGTTACAAAGGTCCGATAGCGTGAAACAAAAGATATGAAATGGATAGTATTTTTTACAGCAACCAAGATGTGATTGCAAGACAATATGTCGGCTGCCAGCTCAAAAGAAACTCATGAATCCTGCATGAGGTTGAGAAAGCAGTGACACAATAGGTACCGAATGTCATGTCACAGCTTCACATCTGTTAATCCAGACAAATGGAGTGTGCATGTGCGCAAGATTTATCCATAATGACCTGACACAACAAGACTCTAATGTTAATTAAATTAATTTTACTGCCTCTGATTTCTGGGTGTTTTTTTTCTGTTAGGTTAAATCGTCCACCCTCTATTGAGTGGTAATAAAGATTGCACCTGTTAAGAGAACGAAGTGATTGTTAGTATCTGCTGACGAATATTACAAGTATGTACTTCACTCTTTTTCCGGAAACCATCTTCGTTTCCCGACACCAGCGCCTCCCAACGGATTTCTTGTAACACGCTAACGCATGGTCTACTTCGCGACATAAAACAAAAAGCAGGACAGACGGTCTAAGCTCCTCGTTTATAGCCTTAGCCGCATACCTTATGTGACGCCTCATTCTACAAAAATAGTATGATAAAATTTTGTTATCCCCAGTGTTCAGAATTTAACAGTGTATAGCCTAGTTTATGTAGGTTTGTTGAGTTTATGACGACCATAATTCTAAATTTACTCAGTTTACTGTAAAAAATTAAAATGCGTGTGCATAATGATAACTGACTTCCTGAAAAATGTTATTGCTTAGTTTGACAAATTTTAAAAGTTCCTGCTGGATTACAAATTATCGTGTTTAAACCTATTTTATTGTGTTCTGTGATTGCTCCTGATGTCAAAACTGTAACTTTTATTATTATCGGTGGTGTATTATAGAAGTTATTAACCTCACAAAAAATGAGGTGTATACCGCCTGGAAGAAATATTAGAAAAAACTAGTCTCTCGTTAATTACTATTAAAGTACTGCTTATATCATATATACTGCTAAGTTGTTTCGTTTACGGAAATGGTCTTAATAATTCACAGTTTAATTTTTTAAAATTACAACGTTTTTATTTACGACATCATTACTTTAAAATTGATTTAATATTCGCTATACTGCATGGAATGTTTTGAAACTTTAATATGTTATATCGGGTTCTTTACTCTTACATAAAATTTACTTTTTAGCTCGGGAAATTATCGAAAACGTGTTGTTATGTGGTGTTGAAAATGCAAGTTGTAAGACATTTAATTTTAAGTTGTGTACTGGTTGGTACCTCTCGAAATATTTTCACTCAAAGTCACAGTTCTCTAAGCCAACTAATTTAATTTAGCGTTTGAGGCAGCCAGGCAAATAATCAAGGCAACAACGGAGGGAAGAAGCATCAAACTACAATGGATTCCAGGACACGTCGGCGTAAGAGGAAATGAAGTGGCGGATGCCATAGCACGGGGACAATTAAATGCAGCAGATATAGGGGACATACACATCCCCTACACCGACTACAACCACACAATCACACAAATAGTGAAGAAGGAGTGGAACAGAAGATGGATAAAAGAAGAACCAAGCAAGAGCCTCTGGTACAGAACTATAGCAGGGGAACCAGACTACAAACTATGGTATGCGCCCTTAAAAATAAACAGAAGTGAGATTAAAACAATAAGTAGACTGAGAACAGTTCACGCACTCCTACGAGACAGAATGTACACCATAAAGATTGCGGACTACCAGAAATGCCAACAATGCGATAACGTGGGAGATATATATCACTTTCTACTAATATGCAAGCAGTACAGAAACACAAGGCATGAGATAATATGTAGTATGACAGAGTCATCCCCAATCAATATTAATAAATAATCATAATTAATATTCATATTTTATTATATTTGATTATTTAAAATGTAAATTGTAGGGGTAATTGATACGTAAATTATTATGTATTATGCCCGGGTGGCCAAACTTATTATTATATAATTTAATTAAGTGCAAAATTGCTGTTAAGAAAGTATTAAATGTGGAAAATTGTTGGAATTGCAGTTTTGAGCGTTCAGATAGCCGGGCAGAGCCGATCGCTTGGCGACAACCAGGCGCCCGTACACAATGGAACGCCCAGTGGAGGACGCTTAGATGCCGTTAGGGGAGTGAGGGCGATGCCCCGCTCTCTATTTAGGGAGGCAAGGTGAGGGAAAATATGCGCGAAACGAGCGACGAATGATAAGCTACAGCACGAAACACGTGATTGTGGGCTACGTCGTTTCATCAATCGTGCATGGCTACAGGGTTCACATTTGTTAATCAAAGGCTTCTGTTCCGTGTACGGAGAGAGGGAAACTGGCTTTCCGTGGCGGGAGAAGATTACGCCATGAGAGAGGACTTGCTGTTGAGCTGAAGTGTAGACATGTCGTCCAACAGACTCTCCTAGCCGTTGGCCCATGATTGCAGCTAGACGCTTTCTGGCTCAGATGCGGCCGGAAACTGAACGTTTCACCTGCTAGAGGCCATCAGCAGATGCACTAGCGCGGATGGGTCCACAAATTTGCATTCAACAGTGACACAGCGTTTCACACTTCGTCGAGCAGATGCGACAACGGTAAAGTACCAACGCAAAGGTCCATGGTTCCATAGGGTTTTAACGAGGCTTGCTAACCTGTAAGCGACTTCTGGGATTAGATTCTCCGCTCTCATCACAACAATTTTTCTGAGCTAACCAACCTTCCATGTTCATTAACTTTAAATTTTAAGCATCTTGCTCAATATAACTAATTCAAATGATGCTTTTCACTTTAAATGGCGCCCCTGGGATTATTTTGTAAATGTTTAATTTGTTGGCTTGCGACGCCACTTTAATGTATATTGACTTTGCAAAATCTTTGAAATATTTAAAATCTGTTCATGTTTGCATTTATACGGCAAATTGTAAACGCCGTGTATTGCTTGTTTATTGTCTTTGATTATATTGTGTTTAACGTAACCTTAAATATGCCCGGCATTGTATAAGCCAGAAGACAGAATAAATTGAATATTATTTTGTATAAATTAAATTCTTGCAGCATTCAAGGTTCTAGTTCACCAATTAAAAAAAATGTAAAATTAATTACCATATTCATGATAAAAGTTGGACGTGATGGTATCCCCCCCCCCTCTCCGAACCAACCGTTCTATACAAATAGAAGGTGAACTCGGAATCAAGGATATAACAGACCTAATACAAACCTTATCCTTACCATCGCTGAAAGCAATTAAAAAAATTCACAAATATGTAACACAGACAAAAAATAGAATATAACAACAAAGGAGTATTCAATACATGATGGCTGCAATAGCTGCAATCTTTCTCAGTTTCGAGCAAGAAAATGTTCAAAATATTCTCTGTGTATATTATATGTACTAAAAGTGTAATTCAATAACAGCTATATTTTTCGTTACTTTCTTAGACTTCATGCTATGGGAAAGTATCTAGCGTATACATAAACTATCACTCTGTTATATTTCGCTAAAAATTTCCAAGAATGGATAAACTATGGAGAAGCTCAATTTAACAAAACAAAAAAAAACGCATTGCCACCTCTTGTGATTAGATAGTATACCACTAGAGAAAAAGTTTCCTTTTGAGTTGCTTGAATTTTTTTTATGTTTTCTTGAGGATCTTTGTAACTTATCCAGATAAAAGTATACAGTATGCTAATCTATTACTGTAGCTAAAAATATGTGAATATGCTCTTCGTTTTTTGCTCGATGCGTAAATAGACTGACAAAACACAAAAAATTGACAGGTTTAGTTCATGTTCCATAGGGAAATGTATAATTCAACAGAATGGACACATTTTCTTATATTTTACATGATGTTATAAGTTATCAGTAGGAGTAAGCTAGCTTTCGCGGGCACAAATGGAGCGCCCATAAAATACGTAGCTCCATTTTGGCTCCTGTAACACCACCAAAATTCCAGAAAAACAGAATTTTATATAATTCACATTCTTTTTTTATAATTTATGGAGGACAGAGGTAATGTCTATTTATTTCAATAGGCATCTGTCTATAATATGTTAGGAACTTATGAATCATATTATTAAATATTGTACTAATAGTAAGACCTGTTAAATACCACTAGTAACAATTTTATGGAACTAATGTATTTTAAGGTGACTTTTAAATATTAATTTATTCTGTTAGTAAGTATAATGCATTTATTTTTTAAAATTATATGTAGTGTTAGATATTATTGCTTTTAGCATAGTTTTTTTTTCTGTAACGTAATTATGAAATTCGCCATAAGACAAACTGAAGTTGGTTTTAATTTGTATCTCTACTTTGACATGCTCGAGTTCTTAGCAGAACATGTGTAAATCTGCAGAAACATGTTTGCTATAGCAACGAGTTGGGCATGCAAACAAGTAGTAAAAGTTTGAGAGGTGCTGTTCTAGACCGACATGTGAGGATTACCACTATATCTATACCCCCAGGTATAGTCTGACGTCGTTGTTGCCTCAACCCTCCACCCCCTCCCCACGTAGCATTTTCTCTATTGATTCCAGAACACATTTTTAACTGTTTTCTCTTGTTAGACTATCGTAAATTACATACAGAGATAATTAAATGTCTGAAATAAATATTCACATGCTGGTGTGTGTTCTGTACCTCATTTTAACAGTTACAAATAATATAAATGAAATGCGACGTGGCCTGGCTCCGATCCCCTCCACGTAGCCCAGCGTAGCTTTCCAGTCACCCCCTCCACAACCTCCCCCCCATTCGATAGACCGAAACACTAGTTTATGGACGCTCCCAAACAAACGAAAATACGATTATTACGGTTTTGGAAACTATGTAACTAATCAGGACAAAAAGTTTCCTATATGATAACCGACGACATCAGACATCACTATGCACCGTTTCGTTGAAATCTTTCCACTAGTTTTTGTGCACATTGATAGATAGACAAAAATTTCAAATTTTACCGTTTTGATATCCCTGTCATCAGCTGTATTTTACATAAATCGCTTTTTTTGAATATTATTACTGTCATAGAAATCCTGTTATTTGATCATGCATGTAACCACAAACTACCTCCAAGATTGTTGTAGCTGAAGCACATCTCCGTCTCTCTCGAACAGCTATCTGATTTAAAGTAAAACAGTTAAGAGAGCACAATTCAGCTATTAGAGCTACTCCACATGGACACTGACCAAACAGGAGAGACAAATCACACCGTACAGTCACCCAGATTATCAACTACGATGAGGAATTAGTGATTTGTCAACTTAACTTTGGAAGACATCATTAGTGGCCAGTTTTCTTTCTGTTTATGAGCTACAACTTCTGAGATGTACGAGGTGCGGCTAGAAAAAAACGGGACTGGTTTTCTGTGAGATAAACCGTGCGAGCCTCAAGGTCAAACGCCATATTGCCGAGTTGCCTGACATCCCCCCTACATATTTCTGCCAGTTGGACGAGCTTAGCTTGCTCAGTCGAGTCTCAGCCTTCGTTCATGTTGGACAAACGGTCCAACATGAACGAAGGCTGACGGTATGCCGCTCGTCGGAAAAATGGTAGGCGTCTTAATTGAGCAACGTGTCAACGTGAAATTTTTAGTGAAGCTGGGTAAATCCGCAACAGAGATTTATTCTCTCTTACAACAAGTGTATAGGGAAGAATTTATGTCACGTACACGCGTTTTTGAATGGTGTAAGCGTTTCAAAGAAGGGAGAGAAGAAATTGAAGATGATCCGCGCCCAGGACGTCCTTCAACCTCGAAGACGGATGAAAACATCGAGAAAATAGCCAAAGTAATCCGTCAAGATCGCCGATTGAGTATCCGTGCAGTTGCCGAGATTGTGGGAATTGACAAAGAATCGGTTCGGCAAATATTACATGAAAATTTTAATATGAGAAAAGTGTGTTCCAAAATGGTGCCAAGAATCCTCACGCCGGAACAAAAGGAGTTACGGATGGGAATCTGTTCTGACATGTTAAAAAACATTAGGGAAGATCCTGAACTGTTGGAAAGAGTTATTACGTGTGACGAATCATGGTTTTTTACCTATGACCCAGAAACTAAGTGACAATCAATGCACTGGAAGAGTCCGAATTCACCACGAAAGAAGAAAGCTCGAATGTCCAAATCAAAATTCAAGGCCATGATGATTTTTATTATTATTATTATTATTACTCCGCGATTCACTAAAAGTGTGTGGCGGAGGGTGCATAGCACCTATCGAGAAGGGTTATGGTTTGGAAGGGTTATAAGGGATATGGCAGGAGGCGCCCATGGGCTATTGTGAGGAACCATTCCCGCATTCGCGTGGAGTGATCTGGGAAAACCATGGAAAACCCAGATCAGGATGGCTGGAGTGCTTTATCGAAAGCTACTCCTGTCGGATTTTAAGTTTACTCGCCCGGTAAATCCTTTCTATTCCATTCCCTAATCGCTCGTGGGAAAAATGAGTACAGAAATGAATCGGTTCTGGCCCTGATTTCTCTTATCTTATTTTCACGGTCATTTCGAGATATGAATGTTGCTGGTAGCAATATTTGCTGACTGTCATTCCGAAATACATCTGTCGTGAATTTTTCAATTAGCTTCCGTCGAGAGCAACGCCTTCGGTGTTCCAGGTCTTCCCAACCTAACTCCTTCAACATCGCACTTACGCTTTCCCTCCAACTATATATACCTGTCACGAATCGGGCGGCTCTTCTTTGGACCTTCTCTAAAGCCTCCATTAACCCCTTTTGATGGGGACCCCATACAGAACAACAATACTCTAAGTGAGGACGTACTAGTGACTTGTATACAATCGATTTAACTTCCTGAGTGCATTGATTTAGATTACGACCTAGAAATCGGAGTATACGATTTGCTTTCCCCATTACATTCTCAATATGCTCATTCCACGACAAATTATTACGAATTGTTACCCCTAGGTATTTAACGGAATCTACCGTTCTAAGGACAGTGTCATTAATCGTATATTCATAGTTAAATGGTGTCACCTTTTTACTCACACGCATGACTTGGCACTTTTTAGCGTTTAACTCCAACTGCCAATCTTTACACCACGCAATTATTTTCGTAATATCGTCTTGTAATAAAGCGCAGTCGTCCAGGGTTTTGATTTCGCGATAAATTATAGCATCATCGGCAAATAATCTTTTGATTTTTTTTTTTGACATCCATGGAATTCTGTATGTAAATTGGGTTCCTGAAGGTCAAGACATGAATAAAGAATACTACCTTGGGGTTTTGGCCACCCTCCGTGAGCGAGTGCGAAGAAAGCGACCAGAGTTGTGGAAGAACAAGTCGTGGATTCTTCATCAGGACAACGCCCCAGCCCACACTGCACTGCTGGTTAAGACATTTTTGGCCAAGCATGGGATCCCTGTGTTGGATCATCCACCCTACTCACCAGGCCTAGCTCCATGTGATTTTTTTATGTTTCCAAAAGTGAAAGAAGTTTAGAAGGGGACCAGATTCTAGACTGTGGAAGCTGTGAAGCAAAAAGCGACGGAGACTATGAACATGCAAACAGAAAACTGTTTTGAACAGTGGAAAATTCGAATGGAAAAGTGTAGGGATAGTGGAGGGTAGTATATTGAAGGTGATAAGGTAAAAGTTGTAAAGGAAACAAAATAAAAAGAGTTACACTAAAAATCCCGTTTTTTTCTAGCCGCACCTCGTATTACCAGATTTTAAGATTATTTCAGTATTTTGCTTGTACAGTAGTTTCTTCAAGAATAAAAGAAGAATGAAATATAATTAATATTCTCCAGAATTAGTGATATTTTTATCTCGGCGCTGAAATTTCGTACTAAAGGTTATTATTATTATTATTTTGCGTTATTGTTGAGGTGAAATCACATCTGTATAGTTAGATAAGTGGCCTGAACAGTACAGGTCTGTCTTACTACGTGGAGGTTTCAGCTGTGAAGAAAATATGATAAAAATAAGAGTGGAAACTGCAATGGAATTTAGTATATATTTGGATACATATACAGCTTATACTTTTTACAATGTATTTTGGTAAAATGTATTATAACCCTATCCTTGTGATGGTGTTGAAAGATTGCTCCTAAATGTTAGTCACATTTATACAAATTAGTATGAGGATCACAAGCACACCATAGTTTAGTTTGGAAGAAACATGTTTAAGCAAGATATATTTAGGTGTAATAAGGTAAAATTTGTATGGTCACAGGAGGTGACTATTCCTGCATCTCGTCTGATTCCTTTCTATCAACGGTAAGAAGCGTTATGTCGGTTCCCAGTATTGACCTTCCTTCCCTTCTTCCTCGCTGCCGTTTCCGGGCCCGTACTTTCCTCATGTTCCTTGTGACCCAGTCCTTGAAGTAGGAAACATTTGTGTACACACCGGGCAAACCTGGCTCGGCGCACCATAGTCCGAACGAAACTATACCTGCAAACAACACACAAACAAAATATTATTTGTAAAATGAGGTTATGACGTTGACGAAATGGGAAGATTTTTCAGGAAGACTGACATACAGTAATTAAGATTTGAAACTTGTCTCAGAGCCACATTAAAAATTGTCAAGGTATAGACAACGCACATCCGCAGTACCTCCTAAAATTTGTGATATAACAACTCAGGGAAAACAATATGGGATGTGGAATTTCAGCTTCAAGCAGGATATTTTCGACTTTCTAAACATGTAAACACATCGCGCTCCATAATTAAATTTAATAATATATATTTTTTTCTATTCGCAGGCGCAATCCTTGAATAAACAATTAAGACTTCTAATTTCGATTGTCTAATCTAACAAATCAAAATAGATGTTTGTGCTCGATTGGAGTATCAGAGTCGTCCCATAGGATCATGGCTAATTCACACGAGTTAAAGGTCCCCTCTAAAATATACCCACTTCCTCTAGCGTCGATTGACCTAATTAATGCCACCCGCATAAAAGGATTTCTCGAGGGTGTTGAAAAATGAAGAGACAGCATATATAACGTCATAATCTCACTTGAAATTGCAGCCAGACAGAAATTTTTAAAGGTCTGAAAATGGGTGGTAGTCTGAATAGTCCAAATTTTGCGAAACCAACTGTCAACTGTACTCATGAATTCCAGCCACCACAACGATAGGCTTGTAACTTGGATCGTTGCCCTGGTGAAACGATACGTTTTTTGGCAACATGTCACTTCTCTTTTCCTTAATAGTTGCTTGTTGTTTCCTCACAAGGTTGGCGTAATATGCTCCAGTGATGGTTTCAACTTTCTTCAGGAAAATCTAGAAGCAATATGTTCTCACTTCTTCGCTTCACCTTCCCGCTCCCCTCCAAATCCCCTAAGATGAAGCTACACGATTTTTCCTCCAGAAGCAACAAACAGACTTGTCCTTCTTCGGAGGAAGATAACTGGCGTACATAATGCATTTGGCAGTTGCTTTTATTCTGAGGAAAAGTGATGGGCTCAGATCTTATAACTAAGTCACAAATTGTTTAAGAAAATCTTTTTGTATTTTTATTATTATTATTGTTGTTATTAATTTAATTGCGATGGAGCTAACACTCCGGTGGCATCTCCCCCGTCATCCATTTACCCCTTTTATATACATATATTTTTAACTTTTCTTTTACGATTGGAATTTTAAATTCCTACCCTATTTACTATTACGATTTACAAATTTTAATTATAAATTCCTTAAGCGTTTTTTTGAAAATAATTCCTCACTACACCTGGTAATTTGTTCCAATCTCTGATACCCTAACCAACAAAAGAAAACTTTAGCGAGCGTGGTGGTGTAACGGCTAGCGTTCTGGCCTCGCATTAGGGAGGACGGCGGTTCGAATCCCCGTCCGGGCATACAGATTTGGGTTTTCCCTGGTTTCACAAATCACTCCAGGTAAATTTCGGGATTCTTCCTTCAAAAGGCCATGGCCGAATTCCTTCCCATTCATTGCACCCCATCCTTTTCCGTCTCTAAAAGACCTCGCTGTTAGAGAGACGTTAAACATATAAGAAAAAAACTTTCCCGCTCCCTTATGCATGAAATCGAGCTCATGCTTGTGGTCATGGTCGCCTTTCTCTTTACATGCACTATCCCTAATTCTTTGACCAATATCCCTCCAAGCTCCGTCACCAATATACGCCCTATACATTCTCAGCACTCTCTTCAACCTCCTCCTTTCCTCCAATGACTCCCAATCCAGCTCCTTCATCATATCAGTTACTGACTGGATCCTGAGATAATTTACACAAACAAATCTAGCTGCTCTTCTTTTCACACCACCATATTCAAACAATGTTCTGACCAAAGTTTTGTAACCCAACTCCCTAACTTCTCTGGTACATGATCTCATCAGCCTCACCAGTAAATCAAGTATTTTGTAACCTTTTCATACCACCTGTCCAATGTGCTTTGCCCAATTGAATTTGTTATCAAACGTTGTTCCAAGATATTTACACTTCAAGATTTAAACAAGCAATTCTGACACCACCCTATAATCTTAATTAACCTTTTGTTTTTTATCTGTGTACCTAATAAGCTGACTTTTGTTGGCATTTATCTTCGTTCCATGTTGACCAATATTCTATCCAGGTCACCCTGCAGCTGTTCACAGTCTTCACCTGTTTTGATCCTATTGTATACCATTGTATCATCTGCAATATCTAGACTCTTACAATAACCCATCAACACAGCCATTCATAAGAATTATGAACAGCAATGGTACCAATATGCTACCCTGGAGTATTGGCTTCCCTCTTCACTGGCTTTTGTTCCGCTGAAAAGGGCCAGGCGAAAACTTTTTCGTGATGAAGTACTCTGTCAATTAGATTTATTGTTGTTCTCGAAATTTCTAACGTTTAATCACCCTGCTGAAATATTAACAACCTTTTCTTTGTAATCGTAGGCTTCCGCGGCCAGAGTCAGTTGATTCTTGGCTGTCCGGGTGGCGCCGCGTCATGTTTCTTGAAACCGACGTTTCGACCCTCATTCTGGGGTCTTCTTCCAGGGCCCCCAGAATGAGGGTCGAAACGTCGGTTTCAAGAAACATGACGCGGCGCCACCCGGACAGCCAAGAATCAACCTTGTCTTTGAACACAGTCGTGTATCCCGTTCACATTCTAGAAAAGGGAGAACCTTCAGTGTTGGTTCACCCCAGAATAAATTCAGTTGCCCACTGTTTTAGTACGCAGGTGAAACCTCCTCTAATGTTGCCACAATATTCACATGAGTATGATTTCATAATATACTTTATTTACACAAGTGTTTTACCACCGTACGTATTTATTTACTTTCCATTTCTGATGAAAGGTTACTTTCAGCACCTATGACAAAACAAATCTTAGGCGATATATAGGATATCAGACCCAGCCTTGAATGAAACCATATTTTAAGAATTAATTGTAGCAACCTGGGAGTTGAGTGAATATGGTTTTTTGTATATTTTTCTTGCAATTAATTATTAATTTGTGAAAATGAACATTGTTTTATGACAAGAACTATGTAAACACTAATTAACATATTCAAGGACAGTAATATGCAAGAAAAATTAGTTAAAAGTTAATAATTCTATGTATTGAAGTGAGATACAATGTTTAGAGGACAATTTGCGACATTTTGGACTCATTTATGTCTATAATTTTGTGTATAAATATCTTTAATTTTTGTTTCTTTCCATTTTATAATGATTGTTTTAATATGATTTTAGTTGTATAAGACAGTTGGACAGGTAGTAGGAAAAGGTTTCAAAATTCTGCACTTGTTGGAGAGAGTGATGAGGGGATGTACGAGAGAAGTAAACGAATTAGGTTACAAAACTTTGGTCAGACCATTGCTCGTATATGGTAGTGTAGTATGGGACCCACATTTTGAGTATCAAATACAGGAGTTTGAGAGGGTGCAATGAAGGGCTGCTTGATTTGTTTCTGGAAATTATCGCAGAATGCAATCAGTGACAGATATGATAAAGGAGCTGGAATTGCAAGAATGAGGAGGCTCATGGGAGTGTACAGGACGCATACTGGCGATGAGGGATGGAAAGGTATTGTTGTAGGTATGAATAGCAGTGCATGGAAGGGAAATGATGACCATCAACACAAGCTGACACTCGATTTCGGGCACAAGGGTGTGGGAAGATTCTCTTTTTTAGGTAAGGGTATCAGAGATTGGGAATGAGTTACCAAGGGAAATGATGAATAACATACCGAAAACGTTTAAATAATTTTAAGTTAAAATTTGCAGAGGGCAAATGTAGGTGGGTGCAGGAAAGTAGGAAGATGGGTGTGTAGGGAAATTGCCACCGGAGTGTTTGCTCCATTGCAGTTAAATTTAATTTGGTAGAATTCCAGAAATGTCTGTCGGAAGTCTTTGAAATATTTTTGAATTTTCTGTAAAACCTATATAAACGATCGGCAGAAATGAGTTTCAGTATTCATAGTTCTGTATTCGGTGTTCAGAGAGTTCTTCAAAGTATTGTGAGTTGTCTGAATTTTATGATCGCTGGAGAATGTGTTTATGTTTGTACCTAGAGTCTTTGGAGTTCGATGTCTTTACGATAATAAAAAGTACTTGGAAGTGTATGTTGGACCAATTATTAATTTTAAAAACGAGATACCTATCAGGACACAACGGCAAGAAAGAGTAATTAACGAGATATCTATCAATATGCATTTAGTTTACAGCAGCGTGAAACATAAAATTATCAACCACAGCCTGTATAAAAAAAATCTGGCAAATGACTCGCAGAGGTGAGAAGTGGGCATCCTTATGTCTTTGCTATCTAAACCAATATTAGAGCGTCCTAAATTTTTTAACGAACTCTTCGATAACGACAGCAATAGGGCAGTTCACTCAACAACTCCTTATCATGCAGTATTTTCGAACTATCATTTGACTCATTTCCAATATTCGGGCGTAGTATAATATATATATATATATATATATATTAAGTGTTTATTAAGCGAATAACATGTCATTTAACTTTCCCTCTTTATTTTGTTACAACTGCACAAAATCAGTTCATACGTCGTAGTTATAGGAGTAAGTACACTTGTACATTTTTCTGGACTTGCATATAGGTGGGATTTCCGGTTCGGCCATTTTATTACAGTTTTCATGATTAACCCCAATTATTTCTGGTGAATTATGGATTGGTTCCATGAATTATTTTCTCTTTCTTGCTCACAATTCTATGTTGGCTATAATTTCCCCGACGTTCTGCAGTCTCAACTGATCGACAAAACAAACGATATTGAGTTGTTACATCACTGTGATATAAATTTACATTAAAATATAATTGGTTACAAAATCTTGTTGCGCATAACATAACATTATTAAAATGATATTAAAAACTGAATAACTACCATTCTTTGTAACTGTTGTTACAAAAACGCATTGCATTATATTAACCTCAATCGGACTTTTTTTAAATTTTGGTTAGCGTGTTTCAGGTGATGTTTGATTTTAATACGATTAGAAATGTGAAACGCGGAAGTGCGTACATTATAAAAGATCGTAACGTGTTAGTTTACGGTTTGAAATATGTTAGTCAGTTATTGTTACTATTAAATGAATCAACACGGAACGTATCGTTTGGTATTATACGTATAGATAATTAGAGAATATTTTATTAAACGAAAACATTTCACAGTTATGCCTCTAGGTTGAATGTGGTCTTATTGGTTTTGGTGCCGATTATATTGCCAATCGTTTGTAGAACCAAAAACGTAACTAACACTTTGAAGCAATAAATATAAGTTATTTCAAATAGTATAATACACGTGAAAATGAAATATACATATGATATCGTAGTTGTTGAATTGGGGTATTAATGGGTACTGTTTGTGACATATCATTCAGGAATCAGACCGTGTTTACCTGTCGCCACGTACTGTATGCCTCGCATCGTCATTAGGGCGCCACCACTGTCACCCTGAAACAATAAAAACAAGAGAAAGATTAATAAAAGCTTTTGTTGGCGCTAGCTTTAGTTTCCATTCCTTGATTTGATCCACTTTTACGCCTCGTCGACATGAGGTTATAGAGGCGGGAAATTACTTGTGGATAGGAACGGGAAGGAATTCGGCCATGCCCTTTTTGAATGATCAATCCCGGCATTCGCCTGGAGTTATTTGGAGAAACCATGGAAAACGCAAATTGATCCACTTAATCTGCTAACCCGTATACTTAAAGTAGAACACACTACTTCTTTAGTCAACTATGCCTGGGGTTGAAGTCGCGTAGTTATAATCTACCTCAAATCTGCTTTGCATTAAGGAGACCGGGCGGACGCGGGTTCCAATATCTGTCCTACTATCCAGATTTCGGTTTTGTATGGTTTCCCAAAATTATTCCAGTCGAATGACGGAACTGTTCCTTCAAAAGGACATGGCCGAATTTCTTCTTATTCCACGTACCCCATCTTCACCCGGCTCTAATGCCATTGACGTCGACGAGTCGTAAAGTCAAAAAAAGCATACAAAAAAAATAAAAAAGCAAGAGCTTTAATGAGTGAACAGAGATAGCAAACAATGGCGTTGAAGAAATCCCTAATGAAATGGAACAGAACAGAGTACCTCATATAATCCGGTTATAAAAGCAGTCTTGAGGATTGTACTCCACTTTTAGCACATTTGTTTCACACAGAGTTATAGACGTACATCGCAAGAAGATGAGATTTCCAAGCGTCAGAGGCGGAAAAGGACTGCGGCAAGGCACTGGAGTGATTTAGAGAATCCATGGATAAACGAAATATAGATGGCCACACAGGGCCACTTGCGTCTTCTGAAATGAGATCGTTAGACACGTGGTAGGACTTTCCACAGTACACAGAGAATGGGAAGGAAATAGGCTGATTTTAATTTGAGGAAACCAATCTGTATCCAGCAGGAGTGGTTTAGGGAAATAAGGGAAAACATAAATATGAAGGGTCTAACTGAGATGGAAACCGGATTCTCCAGGTTCAAACATTACTGTTCGTTTATCAGACTAAAACAAAATGAACCACGAGAGAGTGAATTACATGCTTCCCCTCAGTGGAGGATATAGGTTTTTTGTTTGGGGGCAGGGGCTTGAACGGTTTTTGGTTTAGGGAGGAGGGGGGTTGAGTGGATTTCGTTTGGGGGAGCTTGAGCGAATTTTGGGTTTGGGAGGGTTAGAACGCATTTTGTTTGGGAGGGGGGGGGGGGGAAGCTTGAGTTGGGTAGGGTAGGCCTTATAATCATTATAGTTATGCCGCCCTTAAAAGATCAGTTGGGCTAAAAAAAAATCTAAAAAATTACGATGTCGGGGGTGGACCTAAATACCTTTTGGGTGGGGGGGCTTGAGCCCCCTAGTTCCCGCTCGTGGACCCGCCACTGCTCTCCTTCCTAACCGCCTTCCTGTTGACTCCTGGGGAAACTCAAAAAATTCTTTTCAGCTTATCATAAGATGACATAGAAAATACAATTTTATGTTTGTGATGATTCGTACGAGAATATTAAAAACAGAACGAATTTCTTTGAATAACAGAATGTCAACTCTCAGAATAGGGTAGGCGATTCAGTTATCCAGTTTTATGCCTAGTAGCCTGTTAATGAATGATTTGTAATGTTATTACGAATCTCTCATAGAACTGGGACATTAATATTTAATTATTGGTTTTCAATGGCACTCTTTTAAAACAGTGACCAAAGATCACTTGCTATGTGTCTGCGGTTCTGCTGCAACGCGTCATTGTGAATTGCTTACGTAAATCTGGAACAATAAATGCCAATAACTGTTACGTCGGCGTTGTGTTTCAACCTTTAAACTGTCAATACCTTCTTTTCGTACTATAATGCCGAAATTACTACATATCGCAGACCAAGCTACGAAAATGAATAAGCTACCTGGATCATATTGCGTTTGATACTACGTAGCAGAAATTGCAAGAAAGCAAGAAGCAGTGAGAATTTGTATCCTGCTCGCGAAGGCATACAACCTAATCACATAGTGATCTGAAAACAGGTAAATATTTTGTATTGCATTAGACTAAAAATCCGAGCGATAAAATTGTGCCAAGCCATACGATAATAACAATAAAAAGCTGCTTTGGACATTACATCGCACACTTTTTTTAAATATATTTTTCTCCCTTTCCCACAACCTTTTGTTTTCTCATCCTTACGCCAGGAATCAAGGGCAAGCTTATATTCTAGGTCATTTCATTCATCCTAGATAGTGACAGGCTATTTTCACCAGACTGCGAACATTAATTAATTTCAAATATGATGATGACCTCCTCTTCAAAAAACGGTTTGTTAACATGAAAAATCATTTTATTTTAACGAATACAGAAGAATGCTTACCCGTTCGTTCATTAGCACCAATCAGGAATATATACTGTTTTGGTTCTGTTGTGCTTCGAATAGGAAGAATAGATACCGAAGTTATTTGATTAATAATGTAAAAACAAGTTCGTTGGTGAATTTCGTAAGGAATGAGAGAGGTAAACTTTATCGTGTGGTTGGTAAAGGGCGTGTTCAACGATACAGTCATCTAAGTCTGCTCAACAATCATATCATCAATCATATTACTGTGATCGAAGACTTTCCCAGCATATCGTTGAAATATAATCTTCGCGGATTCGCTGCAGGATGATGTTGATTAAAACCGAGCTTTCGGCGGCGTACTCTACCGCCATCTTCATCTCATCCTGTGACAACCTGTGCAGCTCCGGTTTGTCACATCGTGAGCATAAGACTTGAAGTGGTGACAGAGTACGTACGCCTTCTAAAACCCGGCTTTCATCAGCGTCACCCGGCAGCGAATCCGCGAAGATTATATTTCACTCTTAATATGATCAATAGAGTGACAGGACGAACACAACGTTGACGTCGCGACTTCCACCGAGCGACCCATCCACGTGTTATTTGCGTTTTCCTTACTGGCATAACCACTCAGAACCTTCAGAAGACCCTTAGCTATTTTAAGTAGAGCCTGTGAAACACTTCTTAACTGCCGTTTTGCCCTAGGAAACAGCACGAACAGTTTAGCAGAAATATCGGTATTTCGGTAGCTGTTCTCTAGAACTATTTATTTTATTTATTTATTTATTTAAAGGTTTATTTAGCCTGGCAAGATTAGGGCTGTCAAGTCCTCTCTTACATCATACCAGGTGTTTACAATAAATAATATACACCTTACACAAACTAACAATATACAACACTTATACAGGGCGTTCGCCGGGAAACGCAACCCACTGTTAGCGCTACAAGGAAGAAACTGCTCCCGGCGAGCGAGCGCTCAGTTTCCGGCATTGTTCGACCGTCGGCCGCGGACTATTTCATAATAATTACGCTTCATAAACTTCATAAACTTGTGTGCTAAGCATTTAAATGTGACGTAATTCATTAGCTTACCTTATAAAAGATGCTGGAAGTGTTGACCCTCTTGTGTAATGCACATTTCACATCTTCTGAACATATTTCGAGACACACGCTGCCCTAACTGACTTAATGATTTTTTGGGTGACTGTTCTAGTCGAAAAGCGATATCGTCAATTTTCTCCTCTGTGAGAATACGGTTGACCGACAGTCTCTTTTTGTTAAAAAATGAACCCGTTTCTCTTACTTTTTTAACCAGACGCAGAATTGTTGATTTAGCTGGCAGTAAAGCGCCAGGAATTCGCGACGAAATTTACTGCGACACTTTTTAAACGACTTCTTCTTCACATATGTATCGTAGAGAAATATTCTTTGTTGCAAACTGTAACGTACCATAATTTTTTCACACTCAAACACGGTACAGATTAATAAGAGTATGAATCCCCAAACCAGCCAAACCGCAAAGAAACGTTTATTCACAACACTGATTAATAAGAGACTGAAGTCACAAACTATCTACAATGCAAAGAAACCGTTCTTAACAATGTAAGGGTCACTGCACTGCACTGTTGGAGCAGCGGAGGTGTTAAACAGTGCGGTGATTCACGGTGCCGTGTGGCGGAAACTGCTGGCTCCACTGACCGAGCAAGTTGCCGACGGCAACAGACTGGGAGGGTAGCGTTTTCCGGCGAACGCCCTGTATAACATTTGGCATAATTTAGGTTCAAGAGCAATACTAACAAAAAATCTTAATAATATTTATGAGTAAAATACTAACTAAAATCTTAATAGTATTCGCTCTTAACTAGTTAATAATTTAATGGTATAAACTAATGTTAGTGGAAGTTAAAGAAGTAAACGGTACAAATGAAGAAACAAGACAAACTAATAATAGGGAAGGCAGAATAAGAGGTGGACACTGTATACATCAATATTATTCAGATAAAAAATTAAGTTATGCATGGAAGGAGAGATCTTTTAGCTAGTGCTCCAATAATTAATGCTTTTTCAAATGAGTTTTAAATGGGCCGATTTTTGTGGTAGTTCTAATTTTCAGGGAAAGATCATTCCACAGTCTAGCCGCTGAAATGAAGAAGGAATTGGCTAGGGTTTCCGAGCTGTGGGAGTGGATGGTTAATATGTTTGAGTTCAGGGATCTGGTGTTAATATTATGAGAAAGTCCTAGATATGAGATATTGGAACAAAGGTAGGCGGGAGTTTTCAGATGTATGAGGCGGTCAAGGAGACATAGAGTGTGGAATCGTCGTCGATCCCAAACGCGCAACCACTGTAAGCGGTCGTATGAAGGTGAGACATGGTCGTACAGTCGTAGGTCACAGATGAACCTTACACAGGTTCAAGTTTCCTTATGTCTACCGAACTCAAATTTTGCTGAGCAACGTGACAGTAATCGAGATGGGGTAGCACCAGAGTCTGCACCAATTGCTTTTTCAAATGAGTGGGGCAGAGTTTCTTACATTCATACAGAGCATGAAGAGAAGCGAAGGCTTTGCGACATACTGAAACAGTATTTTCAGACCAGTTTAAATTACTATCTACTAGGACTCCAAGATCCTTTACAGAGTCACTGTAGTTTATCTCTGTTCCCTGAAGCTTTATTTTTGGGAGATTTGATGTGAAGTTGCTGCCTATCAGTTTTGGACTTGCAATGACAAGTGCCTGAGATTTAGAGGAATTTATTTTTAATCCAAGTCTCTTTGTCCAATCACAAAGATTATTAAGGTCTGAATTTATTTGCCGTATTATAGTGAGTATATCATTTGGTGATGCACTAAGGTATAATTGTAGGTCGTCAGCGTACAGATGGTAATAACAGTAACGTAAGATACTAGCCAAATCGTTAATATAAACAGAAAAAAGAAGTGGCCCCAGGACTGAGCCCTGGGGGACACCACTGTTTGCAGTTTCCCATTGGGATCCATTGCGATCTGTAGCACAATGCTGACGGTTCCTCAAGTACGCTTCGAACCAGTCAATAGTGCCGCTGGAAAAATTTAATCCTCTCAGTTTGGACATGAGTATGTCAAGGCCGACAGTGTCAAATTACCTTGCTGAAATCAACAAGTATCACTATTGTTATTTTTCGTCTGTCAATAGCAAGTCTTATGTCGTCTGTTACCTTTATTAGTGCAGTCACCGTACTGTGGTTTTTTCGAAAACCGGACTGAAAATTATCTAGTTTGTTGTGCGCATTAAGGTGTTTAGTGGTTTGGTCATGAACTACGTATTCAAGAGCCTTTGAAATGGTAGGTAATAAACTTATTGGTCGATAATCTGACGGTTCAACAGGAGAGGTTTTCCTTGATAATGGTTTGATTAAGGCCATCTTCCAAACTTTTGGATATGTTCCAGTAAGAATAGAAAAATTAAAGATATGTTTTATAAATGGGGTGATTACATCCAATATGTTATTAAACATTTTGATATCGATGTCATCTACTCCTTTTGCATTAGATTTTATCCGCGCAATAGCTTTCCTCACCTGCTTCGCAGTCGTAAGTGACAAGTGAAATTGTTGGGTGTTGTTTGCGATCGAATTTTGGTGGATTACTTATGTTTTTAATGCGGGGTCATTTCGACTGCCCGAGTTGAGAAGTGGCTGTTAAGCTTGTCTAGTGGCATATGAATATCTGAGACGTAATTTCTTTTGCCGATTCCAAAGGCGCGAAGGTTCTTCCACAAAGCGGTAGGGGTTGTGCTTTCAGTAATGACCTTATGAGCGTAACGAAGTTTAGCGTTTCTCATGCCTTGCTTAGTACGACTGCGCAGTTTTCTATAATGTTGGTAGTTACCGTCTGAGGGGTTTCGTCTGTAAAGTCTATGAGCGGTATGTCTTTCGGTCATAAGTTGTCTTATGTCTTCAGTTAGCCATGGTGCTGGAGCTCGTTTAACTTTCTTTTTCTTAGGTGGTTTTGTTGTAAGCAGTTGTCCCAATCCTTTTTTATCCGAGGTGGTCTACTTACGGCGTTGTTTACTTTGATTCTTTTGCAATTACCGCTGATTAGAAACTGCATATATAGGCATGCTAATTGTACTGTCCGTCTTCCTTTCAAATGGAAATCAGGATATCTAACGGATGAAGCAAACTACCACAATATCTCGATCTGTCGCTTATTAATTTGTGAATCGTTGAAAAAGGATTTATAAACCTATGTAAGTTGTATTGTTTACAAATACACCGAAAATCATGGTCTTGTGAATATAACTAATAACATGTATAGTCAGTAAACGCAATATACCGGTACGAACGTGACGATGGTGACAGTGTAACTTCCCCCTGTGTCTATTTTTTTTTCTCTCCCTGTTTATTCTCTTTATTCCGATTTTTTGCGTCATTACTATTTAAAAAAGATTGCCTTTGAGAGCCGTTACTCACTTAAGAAATATTAGCGCAGGGTTAAGACTGGGGAAGAATCACAATAAAATCTAGTATTAAAGCATGTTTCTCATATATTATTACGTCTAGCATGAGAATATCTATGAACCAACATTATAACCATATATACTATCTATTACTTTCAAGTAGGTTAAATCTTAAATCGTCTTTAACTGATTTCATGAATTGTCTTCAGAGAGACTTACCTACCTTCGGCGAAACACATACATTACAGAATACTAATATGCAAAAGGGGGGGGGGGAGAGAACAAGTTATCTTACTTCATGCATGGCTGGGTTGCGATCTTGGTGTGGCTTTATTACTGGAACACATTGCAGAACAGTACTTCCTACGAAGATCACACTGAACACATTGACTGGTCCACATTGAGACAGAGCTCACAGGGCTAAGGCCTTTTAAACATTCTCGTCTAACTGGACTCCAAAACGAGAACCAGTGGTCGTGTTTCCCTATCGGCCAACTGTAGTCGGTGATACCATCATAGACAGTCTGAGGGGCTTGGCATAGCACCTTTTGACTTATGAGCGCTGGTATACAAAAACCAGAGAGTTAAGCCTCTTGTTACCCTACAACGGGCAGGATTTCATTTTCTGACTACCGTTGAGTCAGGGCTCCAGACAGACTGACTGGTGACGTCACAGCATCAACCCGCCAAATCCATCAATGGCCGCTGCTTGGGCTTACTTTCTAAAATATATTTATTATTTTCCTTATCCTAGTGAGTAAAATTCCTCTCCCAATATTCTAAGATACTGTTCTTAATTTATACTTACTGCTATTTTTACAGTTTTCTTATTGTTTACACATATTTTCGTCCTTTAAAGTTATTACTTCATATTAATTTCCGCCGAATCTTCCATCACTTCCTCATTCGCAATCCCCTCGCATTTCAGCAGGAACTGTAATAGACATTGTGGATACTTTGATACTTTGCCAGCAATGGGTACCGAGCGTGATGGGTGAGCGGTTAACTCTCAGCCTTCGCAGTCAGGAGGACGCGGGTTCGAATCTCCGGGCATCCAGATTTTGGTTTTCTATGGTTTCCCCAAATCACTCCAGGTGAATGCCAGGATGCTTGCTTCAAGAGGCCATGGCCGAATTCCTTCCCGTTCCTTGTCCCCAGTCCCATCCCGCCTCTACTGACCTCTACGTCGACGAGGCGTAAAGCCAAAGGTAAAAAAAAGGAGAAAAAGAGGAATGGTTGTGGTGGATAGTTGACACTGTGAACCTGATTTTGATAGTGTCCCAAGGACTTAAGAAATGAAAAGAGTAATGAATAGGTATCCTTTAAGACTACGTGAGGCTGGTACAAAAGTGTGACCACAAAGATGTGTAATAGAAACACTTGATGCTGAGCGAAAGGATTTTTATTCACATTTTAAGTCTCGTCAATGTCGGGGTCATTAGAGCTAAGATAGGATAGGGCAGGATACGGGAAGAAATTCTGTCATGGCCTTTTGAAGGACTTACCCCGGCATTCGCCTGAAGTGATTTAAGGAAATCCGGAATACTAGGATGTGATCTGAACCCGAATGCCTGCTCCGAGGCTACGACAACAAAAGGAAAGAATTACTTTTAGGAAGTTTATTGCAGCTCATTTTTAAATCTTAACGATAACTTAGGTTACGTAGTGATTCCTTTTGAGTAACAGATGGAATCAAGACGAGATTGCGCTGGTCGGGACTGTGATATGAAGTTGTGTATATTTTAAGTCTCCAACCAAATTTATTGCGTGTTCACATCTTTGTGTTACAATAGCCATTGCACTCAGTAAATAATGAAAGAAAAGGACTGGTGGGGGGACCGTGAAGATAAGACACAAAAAGTAGGTGACACCCAATTTTCAGTTATCATCTTCACCGAGGAAGGTGATTACCTGCCCATTAGCTAGAGACGTATTGAACAGAGGGACTTCTGCTTCTTGGTAGTCAGACATTGTTCGCCGGAAAACTGTTATTAGGACAGGTTAAACGGTAAAAGTAATTGGTATGAAATTAATTTTAATTCTGTAAATAAAATATGAGAAGTGTTTAAATTTAATAGTAAGACTAGTAGTTTTAAATATGCGGTGTTAAGCGGTGTGACTCTCGGTTGGCACCCTGTGCTGTAGCTAGTTATTCGAAACACACCTTCGAAGACGGAGCCACAGGCACAGAATCGGGTGCTGCCAGCTGTAGGAGCTCATCTCAGTTAACAACAATTTGATAGAAAACTCGGTTAAAACTACAAATTATAAACAAAACAACAGGTGCGCCTATCAGCGTGATCGAGCTCAAGTAGTAAAACTTGTAAAGGACATACGAGTACATACATTTTACTGTGCATTTTCCCTGTGGTCTTTCTGCATGTTTTTTTGTATGTTTTTGATGTTTCTTTCTCATTCGAGTAGACAAATGATACTATGTTTACTACATTTGTACAGTAAACAGGAACTACGTCCAAGTTACTTGTACTATCGTAAACAAACGAAAATTTTAAAAACGTTAAATAACACTTCACTAGGTTATGGAATATTGCACCTAACCTTAATCCGTATTTTGTGTTTAGAGCTTTTATATCGTAGAACAAATTGTACAAAATTATGTTATAACCGTTCTTAAAATCAACAGGATGTTAGATCAGCAAAATAAAGTGTTTGTTTGGAACGAATAAGATATTATTTTCATTAATATTATGATATATCACTATTTATCTCTATTTTTATTATTATTCTACTTCTGTTGTATTTGGTGAATTTGTATCATATACTTTTGTAATAAAAGGTTTATGGTAACTGAAATATGACATATATGTTTCACATTTAATATGGTCTAGGTACCGCGTGAAGGCTACATCAATTTTCGTATTAGATTTCATGGTTGAGATATATGGATTACTTTGCGAAGATGAATTCAAATTATCTCTTAAAAATTTAACCAGCTTCTTAGTTTTGTCTAATGCAAAATTGACATCGAAGTCTCCACTTAAAATCATCGTTTATTTTAATCCTTATCTTTACGAAGTAAGACAGCAGCTTGTACAGTTTACAGTAATTATGAACGATGTGAATAAGGAATAATGACATCTAACTTTTGACAGGGAGAAATGCAGTTGATTGCTTCAAAATATCGTCAAGTGCGCATGTGCAGAACGTTAAGTGCGCATATGCTGAATGTCGCTGCGCATGCGCACTTCACGCTTGACGGTAACAAATTTTTCTCCTCGGTGCCCAAAGAAGTTTCACTTCAAAACTAAGCAATTCCAAATTAACAGAAGCAGGGTATTTAAAGTTTGAAATCGATTTTGGTTACCTATGATGGGAGAAAAAGGATTTGAAAGAAAAAAAAGCAAGCTTCTAGAAATAATATAGTGATTATAAGATTAGTGTTTGAAATGAGGTGGAAAATTTGAATTATTACTTGCATAAAATCACAAAATTTCTTGTAGATAACTCGGCCAGAAGACTGATGTTTTAGTAAGTACAACTAATAAGGGACACGTTTCACCTCGAACGCTCGGAACCACACGAAAACATGCTCAAAGTAACAATCAATCATAAAAAAATAGTGGTGTGTGTCATTTCCGTGTAAAACGTTGCATTCTATCTCAAGTAACATACTGATTTTGTAAGACTAAAATGTACCATACCACAAGTGACGATATATGATCGTTATTTCAGCATGAAACTTCACTCTGTGGTTTCCAATAAATTTGCTGCACCTATGTATAAGCCCATGTTGCAATATGCTTGGCGAAAGCCAGGTTATGACATTGACATAGTAACATCGCCATTTGAAAATGTAATTAGTGTGGATTTTGATGTTGGACAGCGTGAATGCGAAAGTGATTTGGCATGTGATAACGTGGCTTTAGTGAGGTGTGCACATTGTTCTCTTCCACTTTGTTTTAACCCCTTCATCGAAATTCCACATCTGCACTTTGAGAACTAATACAAGCACTGTCAGGTGTGTGGTACTGCTGTATATGCTTGTTTTGCGCTGTATTAAGCACTTTAAGCAGAGATTTTTTGTCACTGTTGATTGAAAATGTAATGATACACTGACGTCATTGAATTACGTATAATTTCCTTCATATCGTATTGATATCTTGTTAGTTTGTTTCTCTATATTAAAATATTACTTTAGGTAGGATGGAACATTTGCATGGAAATAACACATGCCACTGTTTTGTTTACGATCACTTGTTATTCTAAGCACGTTTTATTGCTGTTCCGAGCGTTTGAGATAAAAGGTGTCCCTCGTAAGATATTCATTTAGACAAATCTTAAGGTACGTTCCCACGGCTCGTCTCTTGGCGCGTGTTAGGGGACGCCTTTCATCTTTGCTGCATATACTAGCAGGGACGGCGCCTCGACCCACCGCCAGGCGGTAAAAGATGAAAGGCGCGTACTGCCTACCACGCGCCGTGGGAATGGACATTACGGGTACCTGGCAAGTATCGATTCCACCGCGCATATTCCCCGCGCAGAACGTTCCAGGTATGTTGGCTAAGCTCGGGTGCAGGCTGCTGGCAAGGCACTCCTTCCTGCTGAACACGGTGACCTGCGCGTGCATCATCTCGCACGGCGGGGTGTTGCTGCCATTCCGGGTCGAGCCGAAGCCGGCGATCAGACCCGTGCGTCCGCCGTCGTCGTGCAGCGATACCCGTTTGCCGGACTGTTTCCGTGGAGGTCGGGCATCTTGTACCACTAAGGCAACAAACGAAGAGTAAAAAGTGGCGCATGGCGAACTTCTGCCATTACTATTGCAAATACGTACTAATCTCTAAATAGCTTGGCGCTAGGCTTAACTATCCAACAACACATCTAATGTAATGCGGATTTTGGATGAAGGTGAGCTTTTAACAACATAGCTTCAGGAAATGCCGATTCTGCGAAACACAAATTGCACTTCTAATTCACAAGCCATATTATAGATAAGCAATCCTAGATTTGAGTAATTTCTATTAAATTTTAATAAAGCTTTCGACACTGAGCCTCACACTAGATTACAGAGGATACTTCGCGGTTACGGCAAATCTAGACAAATATGCGCCTGATTGCAGACTTTCTGAAGGGCAGAAAGTGTGTAGTTCCTGACGGTGATCGTTCATCACTTACAGAGGTGAGGTCTGGGGTACCCCAGGGAAGCGTGGTAGGACCTCTGTTATTTCTCATTTACATTAATGATTTCTACATCTACATATATACTCTGCAATTAACAAAACTGTGGGTGGCAGAGGGTGCTCAGCACCAAACCTAATCTCTTTGTTGTGCATTCCAATCCCTAATCGTACGAGGGAAAAAAATAATTCATATAAGAATCAGTGCGGCACCTTATTTCTCTAATTTTATCCATTCCGACCCAAATAGGTTGGTGGAAGAAGTATTTCACTACACTCGTAAGTGAAAGTGGGAGTACCAATAAGTTTATACGAAACGTGCGTCGTCTATCTACCAGAGACTCTCAGCCTAGTCTACTAATCAGTTCTGTAACGCTTTCATAAGGACCGTAGCAAGCGGTCACGAATTTAGCGGCTCTTCTCTGTACTTTCTCTATACTCTCAATCAACCCCTTACGAAACGGATCCCAGACGGCACAACAGTAGTCCAAATGTGCACGCACAAGAGATTTGTACGCTATCTCCTTTCAATTTTTCAAGATTCGACCTAGGAACTGCAGCCTAGAATTAGCTCTACCTACCAACGTATTAATATGTAAGTCCCATTTCATGTTCTTTTGTACTGTTACTCCCAAATATTTTATATAATCGACCATATCAATAACTGAACTGTTTACCTCGTATTTCTGAACAATCGGATTCTTTTTGTTAGTTATGCTCATTGTCTTAAACTTTTTACAATTTAATGTGAGTTGCCACTCAGCGCACCATGCCAAAATAACATCCAGATCACGCTGAATTTCTAAACAATCGGTCAAATTCCTTTCTTCCCTATAAATAACCGCATCATCAGCAAACACCCTAAAAATGCTTTTCACTTTGTCTCCGAGATCGTTTATAAAAATTAAGAAAAGACATAATAATGTGGATGAAACGGTTATTTGCCGATGATGCTATTATTTATCCTGAAATCAAAACCCAGGACGAATGCGCTTTGTTACAAGATGATATTATGAAATTGGGTAGTGTAAAGACTGGCAGTTGGAGTTAAACGCTAAAAAGTGCCAAGTCATGCGTGTAAGTAAAAAGGCGACACCATTTAGTTCTGAACATTCAATTAATGGTACTGTCCTTAGAACGGTAGATACCGCTAAATACCTAGAGGTAACAATTCGTAATAATTTGTCGTGGAATGAGCATATTGAGAATGTAAATGGGAAAGACAATCGTGTGCTTCAATTTCTAGGTCGTGATTTAAAACAATGCGCTCCGGAAGTTAAATCGATTGCATACAAGTCACTAGTGTGTCCTCACTTAGAATATTGTTGTTCTGTGTGGGGTCCCTATCAAAAGGGGTTAATGGAGGCTTTAGAGAAGGTCCAAAGAAGAGCCGCCCGATTCGTGACAGTTATATATAGTTGGAGGGAAAGCGTAGGTGCGATGTCGAAGGAAGACCTGGAACAGGGAAGGCGTTGCTCACGACAGAAACTAATTGATAAATTCACGACTGACGTATTTCGGAATGACAGCAAATAAATATTGCTACCAGTAACATTCATATCTCGGAATGACCGCTAAAATAAGATAAGAGAAATCAGGGCCAGAACCGATTCATTTCTGTACTCATTTTTCCCATGAGCGATTAAGGAATGGAATAGAAAGGATTTACCGGGCGAGTATACTTAAAATCCGACAGGAGTAGCTTTCGATAAAGTACTCCGGCCATTTCGATCTGGGTTTTCCATGGTTTTCCCGGATCAGTCCAGGCGAATACTGGATGGCTCCTCCCATTAGCTTATGGATGCCTCCTGCCATATCCCGTATATCCCTTCTAAAATATTACCCTTTCGGATAGGTGCAATGCACCCTCCGCCACACACTTTGGTGAATCGCGTAGTAATAATAATAATAATAATAACACGGATTGGTTTCCGACACTAATGGAGATGCATCTCCATCATTCAAAAGTCTGCTAGACTCGCCACAGTTGTTTTCTTTTTATCTTATTCCCTATGAATAGTGTTCGGATCTTTATGACAAGCTATATTTTTTCCTGACTTATTTTTGAGCAGTAATGCTGAATTAAACAGAGATTGAACGTTTCTATTTGTATTTAAATGTATTTTACGTAACATATAAATGCATATTCATGCCGTTTTCCTAGTTGTGGTCATATTATGATAATATTTTTGGTCATATGGTCATATTTTGAGGAAAAATCATTTAATTTTTTATTGCTACCGGGAATTCACTAGAAGTTATAGATGAGAAAAAATTAACACAATATTCACAGAAATATAGTTCTTTTATATATTGGATGAAAAAAAAAACCTGAGTTAATTGTCAATGAATTTGCCAGAATTCACCAATTAAGAATTAAAGTTATACAATATCGCCACTCACTAAAAATTAATGTTCCGTCCGATTTTTATTCTCAAAAATCCAGCAGTCGTTAAAAGATTGTCTCCGGTTAAAATTGTGGAAACCAACTTAGGTCAGGCAGGCTTGTTCACTAAAGATCAAACTTGATAAAGTGTTGAGTGGAAATTCTGCATATAAAACAATTTTTAAAATTAGTGACTTTTTACAAGGTGATGAATATGTTTTGACTGAAGATGACACACAATTAAATTTACTCTGTTTAAGTGTGCTCCCGTGACATCTTGAGATGTCGTACGAAGCTTCTCACAGTACAAGTTTTAAGTGACAGCAGGAGAAAATCCCTCTTCGAGGACTTAAAAATGCAATGCTGGCATCAAATAAAAATACACGCCAACAAGAATGTACACAAACCCACACAAAATTGTAATAAATTCCCACTTTTAAAAGTAAAAATCTAATAATCCATTCTTTACAGGAAGATGAAGGTATTTAATTTCCCAATGACGCAGTGAGCGCACGGAAGTTAATTATGCTGGCTTCATGAAAGCGACACTATTAAATAAAATATATCGTATTATGTATAACTGAGCAGTTATTAAATGTAAATTTAAATGTTTTGTCATATTTTGAGGTCATTTTTATCCATTTTTAAGTTCATATTTGCATGCATGTTGCTCTTTTTTTTTTTTTTTTTTTTTTTTTTTAAATCATGAAAATCTGAACCCTACTTATGAATTCGCGTCACCATCATGCTGTAATAGCACTATCTGTTTGAGAAACAAGGCTTTCCCGGCGTATCTTTGACACAAATTTTTCACAGGTTTGCCGCTAGATGATCTGTTCAAAGGACAAGCTTACGGCGGGTTGCACTGCCGCCATCATCGGGTCCCTCAGGTACAATGGACCCGATGATGGCGGCAATGCAAGCCGCCGAAAGCTTGTCCTTTGAAAGTATCATCCGGCGGCACACCTGTGAAGAATTTGTGTCAGCACTATCTGTAGCTATAAGAATGACGTGTTACACTTGGACAGCAGTGAAAGTCTAGATTATACTTGTATCTAATGTATAAAAAACAATTTTTGTTTGCCAATGTTCTTCATAAAAACACACAGTTTACATTCGATTTTGATGGAACTTTACATATGTATGCTTTAAAAACAATAGAAAACCACTATTTACGATTGATTTACGAAAATCTAAGCCCTCACCTCCTTTCCCCCTCACCTTAATTTCTGTCAACGTTGTTCACACAAACCCATAATTTTTATTCGATTTCGACACATATACTTCTAAACAAGGCGGTCTGGTAGCTCAGCGGTTAAACGCTTACTTCCAAAGTATCTCTTTCCGGCCGGGGGTTCAAATCTCGTGGTGAGTAGGAATTTTTTAGCAGTTGTATTTAA
>JARYHS010011408.1:257328928-257363746 GCA_031002005.1 Vandiemenella viatica | reverse complement strand
TAAGTTGGTCACTTTTTGTCTTCCCGCTATTTCTGGGGTGTGGTATGGTGGCTGCTGCGATGTTGTCATCTGCTTTGTAATCTGTTCCTTATTCGAGTTAAGTAATGTTTCTGACGTCGTTGGTTCTTCTTTATTTACCTTAGGTACACCTCTTCTCTCCGAGGCTTTACGCTTCTTTCTGAGGTAATATTTCCCTTCTTCTTCACTATCCAAGGTAGATTCTTCCATCTTCTTTTTTGTTGACTCCGACATCTCTTGTTCTGATTGGTAGATAAATAAATCTTGCTTATCGCCAGTTGTTTTGGCTGTAACGCCACCACTAGATTCCGCCATATTGACTCCTTTGCTGCGCCGCTGCCGACGAGCTGTAGCTGTTCTGACGTGTACTTAAATTCCTTTACACTTGTTTTAATAACTACTTTTGGGTTCGGATGTTGTGTCCCACTATAACTTGTTGTCACCGGTACACTCACTTGGCGCTATGGCCACTCGCTCCGCTGTAGACTCACTTCACTACCGACACACACGTAAACAAGGAAGCACTCTCGTAGCTGCTAGACTAGATCCGTATGCGACCGTAGCTAAACGTGAACTCGGGAGTCCTGGCTCGTGCCCTGTCCGTTCCCAGGTTCAGAGAACGACACCTCAGCGCACTGAGTCACAGTGGCGGGTTATTACATCTATTTTATTGGGTACCGTAATTACCTCGCAAATATTTTCAGGTAGCAGTTTATCTCGAAGTCCGTGATCAGGTAAAGATGTAAACTTTGCTTCTCCAGTAAATTATTATTTTCTTATTTCGCTTTTACGGCACGTCAACGTTGAGTTTATTAAAGCAGGAAGAGGGTAGGGCACTAAGAACGGCAGGTATTCGGCCATGGCTTTTTGAAGGAAGAATCCCGGAATGATTTCGGAAAACCATAAAAAACCAAAATGTTGATGGCCGGAGAGGGATTTTAATCCGCATGCTTCCGAAAGCCAGGGCGAAGAGTAAATTCATAATGGAGCTATTGGTTGTAGGCCAGGTGGGTTAGGAGCGATTGGCTACTTTGAAGAAACTTCTCTTTGTACTATACGGTATCGTATCAGTCTCTTGATACGCATTTCAATTAATATTTTGTACTAACCTGGGCAGCCAGTGCATGGAGAAGCAGCCACTGACAGGGTTGAGGATCCGAGGATCACTTACGGGGAAGGTATTGTACTGAGTTTTTTTTTTTTACTTAGGGCATTACGACTCGTCGACGTAGGGGTCATTAGAGGCTGGATGGGATTCGGGACTAGGAACGGGAAGGAATTCGGCCATGGCTTTTTGAAGAAAACATCCCGGCATTCGCCTGGAGAGATTTGGTGAAATCATGGAAAACCCAAATCTGGATGCCCGGACGGGGATTCGAACCCGCGTCCTCCCGAATGCGAGGCCAGAACGCTATCCGTTCAACCACCATGCTCGGTTTGTGCTTTGTGTAGCTACTATAAAACTGAAGTCAGAAGGCTTGACGCACCTATGCTACTACAAGTTTCGTTCCCTACTTTTGTTTTTTGGAGAAAAACCACGCATACTCGTAGGCATCAATGTAGAAATGATTGAAGCTGGAAGGAAATTGTGTGTCGTAATATTCGGGGAGAACTGGGATCAGTCATCCAGAATTTCGTTTTCCGTGACCATCAGAAAATATTACAGGCAAATTTCGTGATAGTTCATTCATAAATGTTATGACTAATTACAGTGAACACAAAAATAAGTATAATAATAAAGCGAACTGTAATACGTATTTGTTTCAGAAAACTGTGCCACAAATCAACACAGCATTTGTGCGTTGGGTTGTCATGCAAGGTTTACACCAGTAAATCTCGTCTGAACACGAAGATTCAGCAGGAAACGCCAAACCAACTATTTCGCATCGAGTGATAGTTAATGGAATATTTGTAACGCCAATGACGCTTTTTACTGCATGTATTTGTTCTTGTCATTTTGTTATGTCGAAATCGTGTTCATTAATTAAGAAAGATAAATTTTCACCGTCTTTTGAAAATTATTATCAGAGCCAAAGCATGGTCTAATCACATGATATTTACGTTTAAAATTACTTTGAATAATCTTTAAACTAACTAAATAAGGAAAGGAAGAAAAATTACACAGAAACTGCTCCATATCAAAATGGTATAACAATACCAGATCAAAGTAAATTGCAGCAATATACAATCAGATATCAGCCCCAACGTTTTAATCACATATTACTTATCAGATCAAGCAGTGACTTTAAACTGATGATGCTGGACAAAATGCAGACGGTGGGAAGTAATTTTAGTGAAGAAACTAAAACTGGTCCAAAATTTTGTCAGATCCTATTATTTGTGAATATGATAAATTTTGTTGACACTAGCATAAACCAAGAAGTTGTCCTTGAGCCTATACTGACCGTTCCAGGGGAGGCAGATGGGCGTGTACGCCGCTGACTTGACCAGGGTGATGAGTGCGATGTCGTTATTTATTTTTTCGTAGTAGTGCTCGTGGATGACAACACGAACCACTTGGAACGTCTTGCGAGTTTTCTCGTACAATCTACATTGATCCGTCATGCCCAGTGTTACGATGAACTTCTTCACATCTGGCTTCTCAGATGATCTGATGAAATAACAGATACATTAGTTTCGATATTGTACGAAACTTCGCATAAAATTTACTTTATTAATATGAAAATACTGTAAAGTTTGAATGTAATAGTTCACGTGTGGCAATTTCACGTTAACATCAGTTTTTTTTTAATGCGGACAGTTAAGAAAAAATGTTTCGTAAACTAAGAACTTGCCTAACTTATTTATCCCGGTGAACAAAAACAGATAATCAATTGGTCATGGGACTTGTATTTAATAGTAAGTTCGACTGTCTTTAAAAATCAGTTCACCAAACGCAACGCAAGACAACCTTACATTATTGTGAATAATACTGTAAGAATAAAATAAATCTACTAGACAAAATAGACATATTTTTTTCTACTCATTTGTTTTCCATTTAGCTAAGAGGCATTAGTTCTCAAAGGACTGGGTTAGGTTTTTAGATTATGGTTATGTCCAATTGCAACTCCATCATCTGAGCTTACAGCTCAAACAAGCAACGTAATACCTTAAAGCAGAAAGTAACGATGAGCAAACCAATTGACGTTACTTGGAAACGTTTGTTTACAAAGCAAACCGACATGCTTTAAAAATTTACGAAGATGATCAGTGCCACACGCCGTAAGGGCAAAATGCGAATACAATTAAGCATTTCCACGAAAAAGCTGTTAACGGCTTCATTTTAAGTCATAACTAATTCCGATGTTCTATGCGAAGGTAAACTGAAGGTTGTGACTGAAGATAATATGATAAACTAGAAGGAAAAAATAATAAAAAAACCGGCAGAAGGATGTTGTGATTCTTCAAGGGTGTAACTTATCTAATGTGGAGCGGAAAAATGCCACAAAATGTAAAGGAGTTATTAATAGGATGTCAATTTTCACAAAAGTACGTGAAGTTGGAAGAATCTAGGCCAGAGAGATCAAGTTTTAGCTGAGTAGGATTGGTCCAAAGTTTCAAAAATCTTTGTATGCATTGTTACTTAAAGAATGGGAACAACCATAGTATAGAATGTTTCAGGAAATGATAGATTGAGCACTGCAAATGTGGAATTAATTACTCCATAAATCATCCCTTATTACGATAAGTTGACAGGTCAAAGGCTACGCCGACCGCAGTGTCACTCGCCCCAATCGTCACAATGTCAACCCCACCGTTTTCCTCTGTGGCATGCAGCTTTCTTACACTATACGATTGCAAAAATGTCTCCTTCAGTGGTTTTGTTTACGTCAGCGTACCATTTGAATTGAAGTAACTAACGGATGGATTGTTGGCAAAATAAGAATTTGCTCCGATGGCCTGGCTTGAAAAAATTGGGCACAACAAAGTTACTCTGTCATACGAAGAATGTGATATGCTGATCCAGGAGTTGGACTCAGTGCCGGAACTATTTAGTAATAACTGTACCATCTCAAAGCTATTATTCCACTTGATGACCACAGCTGCTCTTGTCGATCTACAATGAAGTGTTCAAAGTTACGGGCTACCTCATAATATCTTGTGGGACCCTCTTTTATCCGACGAAGTGCAACAATCCGACGTGGCATTGACTCAACAAGTCTTTGGAAGTACTTTAATCAGCCATACTCCCTCTACAGGCGACCATAACTGCGAAAGTGTTGACAGCGCAGGACGCTGTGCACGGACTGACGTTTCGATCATGCCCCAGATATCTTCGCTTGAATTCGTATCTGACAATTTATGTGGTCAAATAATTCGCTAGAACTGTCAAGAATGTTTATCAAACCTATCGTGAACGATTTTCACCCGATGACATGGCTCATTGTCGTCCTGGAAAATTCCTTCGTTGTTTGGGAATATGAAGGCAATGAATGGTTTCATTCTCCAAGTAACAGAATATAATGATTTCCAGTCAATGATGTGTTAAGTTTGATCAGAGGTCTCAGTCCGTACAATGAAAACACAGACTATAAGAGGATGGAGCTACCATCAATTTGCACAGTGCCTTCCTGACAACCTATATGTTCAGGAATGCAAGAAAGGCGCTGCAGCAATTGACGTTTCGTTAGCAGAAGCAACCAGTTGGTCTTTAAATTGCGACGAAACTCAATTTCCGGTGGCAATTTCCCATGTCATCTAATTCTTCTGCTACCATATTCTATCAACGCCATAGTAACTAATCACAGCTCAAGACCCAACTGTTGCCTGACAAGCAGCGTGTCACAGACATGTGTTACTCTTACTAAGGATCTCACAAGACTGATGACAGTATCAGATTTTCAAGCAGGAACGTATAACTTTTGGAGTTGTTCTACATTATGCAGTATCTGGTCCCCTGCAAATTACCGCTGCAATTTCAATGGTGGGTGTAAGATATCAAAACTGTCGAAATACTTAACTGGACAATCCACTTATACTTGACGCATATGACCAGTGTTGTACAGCATCGTTATTACTATCTGTGTTGACGATTCGCAGATTTGACATTTCCGGCAATGCTCGATACTCCTCCCGTCAGCACCCCAGCTACGAAAATAGGTGATAAAGGGAGGCTACTACACTTACCCTTAATATTTTCAATCCCTGCGAACAGTTCTTTTAACTACAAAAGCAAAAGCACGTCCATCAAACTGTGCATCTATCCCCTGTTTCAAGCCTCCTCTGCGAGTATACGATCAGTATTGAGTGTTCCAACACCATGTGTATAACCTATATCGTGTGCCTTACAATCCGCATTCTACTTGAATAATCCTAGTTTGATCAAGTTTCATACGTTTTTCGAGTTTTGAAATAGGTCCTCACAAAATTGGAATGCACATGTTTACACGCCTATTTACAGTCAATAGATGCACCTAACCATGTCAATATGCGGTTCGTAATACAGCGTGCAGCACTACCTGCAAATAATGAGCATATTGCTGGTAACAACATCACACCACGGAATGGAATAAACGGTTCCCTATTTCCTGAGCCAGTTTGAACAATCATTTGCGCACCATCATACTATGGGAAAACCGATTTTGTGCTCTCACCGTTGAAACATCCCAGGTGACTTATATTTGAAAATGTGTACGTGTTGTACAAGTGACAGTATCAGCAAAAGTATCAGTTACTAAGAGAAATACCTTAGTATTTGACATCTGGAGATAAACAAAGTGTACCGACACACGCTGATTCTGTACCAAATTCAGTATTTATGTTTCACGATGTTTCTAGTGAAAAGCAGAATAATATACTCCGAACAATCGACTCCTTCAACCTGTGGCAGGCAATTTTACATTTCGGCTGTTTATTGTCACATAAACAAGTGATGTTCAATGCCTAGAATGCCGGCAAAGCAAGTGTTGTTTTTAACAACGAGAAAGTCTTTTGATTGACGACAGTAATCTTAGCAAAGCAGGAGTCCTTAGAACATATTGATCCAATAAAACCACACGAAAAAAATGGATGCCAACACCAAAGGGATTCGTTAGTTCTCTTGTTTCTTTATGTTATCCTTCACGTGTCTGAGAGTACTTTGTACGTATTTTACTGACACATTACAGCCGTGTGAAGTTGCAGTAACGTAAGTTTGCTAACGGATTTGAGAGCCTGCAGCCGGGTGCCAGACAGGTAGCCGTCAGCCAAGGAATGCGGCTACCCCTCGCCCTTCCCCTAATCCGCTGGACCGCTAGGCGGAGGGGTGGCGACACTCGTTTGGAGATCACGAGAGTATGAGCCCGAATATAATTCGCGAGTGTGAGCGTGAGTTCGCGCTCCTTCTGGATGAGCTTTCCAGTCTTCATCTCCAAGAAACAGTTTCGTCGCCAGACTGTGTCGACCTCTTCCCGTCCTAGTTAGTTGAGGGGCCGCTCTACGTCGGCACAACGTCGATTGTGAGCTGATTGGACCACTTCGCGCAGTCCCGCAGTCGTGTCGCAAGGAGCGCCATCGCGGACCTGCCTACTACAGCTGCCGTCGCAGAAGCTAACAATACGGTATTGTGTGTGTTAAATGCGTTCGCCACTGGCACCCACTACCCTGGCAAACGACCCTGAGAACCAATAATGTATTCTTGACAGTTCACGCTATCCAAATCTAATCTCTAAATGATGTCAAATTAATTAACGCAATCCATATTCTTGATTTAATAAATAGTTGTTTTAAATGGTGCCTTGATTATCAATTCATACCCCATGGTATACCCCCCATGCTAAATATTAATTGATAAATTAATAATAAATAAAATTAATTACATATTCTGATGTCGCAATTAGCGTGACACTTCAGTACCTCGATCGTCCTTGTCATGCTAACCTTGTGGGCCTGACCGCCACTCTACCGGCTTCTCTTGATAACAGCGTAACTGTCAGCTGTAACTTATGGAAGTGTCACAGCGAGAGAGCATGAAGTCGTGAGACACGTGATACCCTTAACACACCGAACGTGGTGGGTGAGCAGTGACGCTCTGGCGTCACCTTTGGGAGGACGCAGGTACGACTCCCCTTCCGACCATCCAACTTTGGGTTTCAAAGGTTTCAAAGAATCACTCTAAGTGAATGCCCAAATGGTTCCTCCGAAAGGGCGTGGCAGAATTCCTTCCGTTTCTGATCCTCAGTCTATACCCGCCTATAATGTCCTCGACGTCGACGAGGTATTAAAAAAAAAACTTTCATCAAACAGATAAATTATCCAACAGGATAGGAGAGGTAATGCGTCGACGAAGTATTAGAAAAAACTTTCATCAAACGGTTAAATTCTCCAACAGGATAGGAGAGGTAAGGCGTCGACGAGGTATTAGAAAAAACTTTCATCAAACGGTTAAATTGTCCAACAGGATAGGAGAGGTAATGCGTCGACGAAGTATTAGAAAAAACTTTCATCAAACGGTTAAATTGTCCAACATGATAGGACAGGTAATGCGTGGACGAGGTATTAGAAAAAGCTTTCATCAAACGGTTAAATTGTTCAACAGGATAGGAGAGGTAATGCGTCGACGAGGTATTAGAAAAAGCTTTCATCAAACGGTTAAATCGCCCAACAGGATAGGAGAGGTAATGCGTCTACGGGGTATTAGAAAAAAACTTTCATCAAACGGTTAAATTGTCCAACAGGATAGGAGAGGTAATGCGTCGACGAGGTATTAGAAAAAACTTTCATCAAACGGTTAAATTGTCCAACAGGATAGGAGAGGTAATGCGTCGACGAGGTATTAAAAAAAACTTTCATCAAACGGTTAAATCGTCCAACAGGATAGGAGAGGTAATGCGTCGACGAGGTATTAGAAAAAACTTTCATCAAACGGTTAAATTGTTCAACAGGATATGACAGGTAATGCGTCGACGAGGTATTAGAAAAAACTTTCATCAAACGGTTAAATTGTCCGACAGGATAGGAGAGGTAATGCGTCGACGAGGTATTAGAAAAAACTTTAATCAAACGGTTAAATTGTCCAAAAGGATAGGAGAGGTAATGCGTCGACGAGGTATTAGAAAAAACTTTCATCAAACGGTTAAACCGTCCAACAGGATAGGAGAGGTAATGCGGCAGATCCCCATTGTATTTAGGTTGATTCCAAAACTTTTCTACAACGGCTATGGAGTGAACGTAATCGGTACTGCTAATAGTAATTTGTCCATCCAGAGAGTACATAAAATCTGATGGCTTCCTGGCTGTGTTTCGTAGGAGCAAGATTTCAGTGTTTCATCCTCTGCCTTCTTTCATTCTAATACATAACGCGCACAACTTACTGTACTTACAAGGGAAGCCCCCAGGTTCCCTGATTTTGATGTGCAGGTAGTGGAACGCAAAAGAAGTCAAATACCGGACGCTTTATTGCGTCCTCATAATGCGGAACACTTACAGCAATGAATGTCTCTTTTTCGCAGTCAGTACTGCAAGTAAGCGCGATAAAATCCCAAAGTTTCATGCTTTGTTTGATTTTCATTTCTGCTTATCAATATATATTCTAACTAATTTAGTTATTATACAACTTCTTGTAATTTCTTTAAAGAATTTTATGAGCAGTTTATCGATAGCTTTTTTTTCGGCATATAGATATATTTTTAAAATATTCCAATAATTATTTACGATGATTATAATGATAAAACGTATTCTTGGAAGCCTCCTCATGTTCACTGCTTGTATTTTTTGTACAAGTTTTTGGTTAATATTCGTTACAAGAACTTGAAGCATATTGTCGGTAAATCCATTCAGAATTTCTGAATGTAACTCCTCTCAAGTGCACTTTTATCAAGTGACATCTTACAACAAACAAATTTCATTTAATTTAATTACCGAGCGTGGTGGTGTAACGGCTAGCGTTCTGGCCTCGCATTCGGGAGGACGGCGGTTCGAATCCCCGTCCGGGCATCCAGATTTGGGTTTCCCATGGTTTCCCCAAATCACTCCAGGCAAATGCCGGGATGCTTCCTTCAAATGGCCATGGCCGAATTCCTTCCCATTCCTTGCCCCCATCCTTGCCCCCCATCCTTTCCCGTCTATAAAGACCTCGATGTTAAAAAGAGACGTAAAGCAGTTAAAAAAAATTAATTTAATTGCGATGGAGCGCATGCTCCTTTGGCAATTTCCCTACACATCCACAATTCACCTTTCCTGTACACGTCTACTTTTGTCCTCTACAAATTTCGACATTAAATTCTTCCAGCGTTCGTCGTAAATTATTCATCATTTCTTTTATTAAGTTATTTAGATTCCTGACCACCTTACCTACGAAAGAAAATCTTCCACACCATTGTGTCTGAAATCGAGGGTCAGATTGTGGTCATGGTCATTTTACCTTTGCATGTACTATTACACTAATATCTTTCCACGTCTCATCACCAGTATACGCCTTTTACACTTTCATGACTGTCTTCACCCTCCACCTGTGTTCCAATTAATCTCTTTTTAGCTCCTTTACCGTTACGCTTACTGATAGTGTTCTGCAGAAATTTTCAGAGACAAATCTAGTAGCCCTGTAAGGGAACCAAATAAATCCCCGAAACATAATGTAAACGCGAAGTGAATATACGCGTCTGGCTAGCTGCACAGCGTGCGCTGTAAGAAGATACGGTATGTGCTGAGGCAAGCACACGCGCTGGCCGGCAGCTACACGCAGCAGTGTGCCTCGGGATTGTGAATGTAACACATCGATGTAGCGAGTGTTTCGTGATTTACTACCATCATTATCGCTTTGTACCCCATTTCGGCAATAGGAGTCTAAATTCAAGCTAGCGGGGGTACTGCTAACATATTGCGTGGGACAGAAATTACGTTCTTGTGTTTGTGAAACTGTCTGTGTGTGATTAACGACAAATAAACGGGAACTATTTAGTAACTTCTGTTTCCTTCCGTAAAACCTTTCTAATCCGTATCAGGCTAACAACACTCAAGCCAAAGAACTCTACGCAGCCTTCAATATAAAACAGTTAACATCTTTTAATAGACGTTAGTTGTTTCGGCAGCTATTGTCCCCACAGTTGTCGATTCTGCGTGATCAACAATCGACTGGTGTCAGCAGAAGGCCGTCGTCCTGACAAGAAAAGAAGAACCTCAAGAAGACGTTACTATCGGTCAGGTAGTGATCACACCTCGATAGTCAATCAGTCATCAAACAACATCCGCTCAGCCATCCAAAACAGAACTTTGGCGTCATCTGCGGGACTCAAACCCTGCACCACAAGCATATAAACGAGTACCTACTACAGCCCTTCTTTGCACCCTCTCCAGCACCTGTATTTGATTGTGATTCCTGAAAAGCGATATCTCATTTATTAATTTCGAAATAATAGTATTCACTTCTTTAACTGCAGGAGTTCTTAATTGGTGACGAATTATGGACTTAATTTTGATAATGTCTTCGCGTGAAGCTATTTCCTGTTTCAGTTACTGATGTTCAGGCGCGTTTTCTATTTTGTAAATACATTTATTGTTTTTATTTATCTGTAAAACTACAAGTCACAACTTTAGCGCAGTGGAGTGGAGTGAAGAAATTCACAACATTCTCTGCGCCAGTCAGACATTGCCATAAACTTTGACGTCTCTAAATCGAGGGCCCAACAGGATGAGATCCGTAGAGTCTTACTATGCGATATTATAGTGCGTGTACACGAAAACTTATCGATATCGGCGACCCAGCGTGGCGGGATTCCCTTTTTTCTCATTTATACATTACGATAACAGTAGGTATACCGAGAAAGGTAACGCAAACACATTGCAGCATACAATTTTCCTAAGACCTTCGTCCTGAGAGGGAGAGTATTTCAGAGTGGTGGCAGTGCAATGAGGACCACGCATTCTGTTCACGTAGTTTAGCGGCTATAGTACTGAACTGGTCATGGGTACTTACGAGTTATTGATGTATTCATCCTGTGTTGTCCTTACTGTATGATGAAATGATATACACTGCCTGCCAAAGAGTGAAGGTCCCAGAAGAGGAAGAGGAAACGAAACTTCACGGGTTGATAGTGTATTTGATGTTACTTCAGTAATTACAAAATCGTTTAATATTTTCTGGACGAACAGAGCGCGGACAGTTGAAGGGCGGAACAGTGACGAAGCAATCGTGGATGAAGGAAGGAGTTATTCATTTTTTTATTTGTGTCTGCTCCTTTCTTGTTAACATGTCCAGCAGTTTATCCGACGAAGAAGAATTGCTTCTTCTTGCTTTAAATAGTTCAAGACGAAAATGTCAGTATGTACTTCACAAAACTATCCTGCCACCAAAATCATTACCTGGTTCAGACACGCCCATTCCATTTTTAGGCGATGAAGGATTCAAACTACAAACTTATTTAACGTGCCCTTTAGCAAAACTGCAATTATAAATGATGAAGCGCAAAATAATTCAACAAACATCATTGTAGGGCAATAGAAAATAGCTATGGAATTTCAGGTCAGACGTGGCGTATATTTTTTAGGCCTATCGAGTTGAATGTAAATAGCGAAGTCCATGCTGTCAAAGCTACATGTTACCTTCACGATTTCTTAAGAAGTTACACAAAACAGTTCACTGAAACTGTACTAAAAGGTGACACAATAACAACAAATCAACATGCCAATGCTTTCTCAACCGCAAGTCGATTGAGAGAGATCAACTGATGCTGCCTATGCGGTAAGAAACCATTTTCTAAATTACTTAATCAACGTAAAATCATTTTAATTTTATAATAATTTTATTATATATATTGTAACGGACGCGTCTTGTGACCGCTCGTTACATTCATAAACGTTAGATTTATTAATAAAATGTGGAATATTTTAGTGGGCATTTGGGCGCTGTGTAAAGGTGTGGAGCGGTAGATCTGAGGAATGCCAGCAGGCCGGTTCATAGAATTAGCGAGGGAAGAATGTGGGCCTAATGGAGGGGAGATCTGTGCGGGCCAGGTAGACAAACAAGGTGATCTGCGAAACTTTTTTTTTCATGTGGCACGACAAACGAGAGGAGAGAAGTTCTATTCGGTGCCGGCCGGCAAGCACGATCGGTCGATGTGCACTGTCTGTCCGTTAATGGGACTGTGCTGCCTGGAACGGGACATCAGCTATTTTGTTTGAGCGGAGGTGCTCAGGCAAAAGACGTCCTGAGGAACTGTGCCACACTGGTCCGTAGCAGAGCAGAAAACTTCATCCAGTGTGTGTGGCCGACATCAAATTCGGTAATTATATATCGTCGTATGAAGGACATTGTGCTAGCTACAAGTGCAAGTTCATAGCATTGCCCAGCTACGACCCGGAGCAAACAATCATTTGACAAGTGAACACTTAAAATATTGAATATTTCACTGTGTATTTATGTAAAATACCTTGGCGCCCGCAGAAGGACAGTTGATTGATTTTAATGAATTGTTGTTATAAAAAAATGTCTATCAGTAATTTTAATAAAACACTGATAATTTCTCATACAAAATATTCAATAAAGTTCTACCTTCATGATAAAAATTAATAAAATAATTAGATTAATTACTTTTCATTTAGCTAATGAGGTCAGAACGTTACAATACGGATTAAGGAAAATAAAAGATGCTGTATAAAATAAATAAATGTATACTTACTAGTCTGGTTGAGCTTTTCAGCTATTTAATTCCACGTTTTTGCTATCTTGGCATGTTTTCGTACTCGGAATGCTGAGAGTCATACAAAAATGAATATTCTCGAACGCACTGAATGAGACTTTCCTTACAGCATAACCCTCTTATCAGTATGACGTTGTACACACTTTGCCCTTGATGCATGCACTGATTCGATGGGGAAGGATATTATAAAACCGAAATATAATGATGTCATATACACTGGCACTGACTACACTATCTTCACTCTAGTTCCGAACTCTGAAGCCCGAACTTTGTTTCATTGCCTTCACCAATCTCACCTTATGGGTTAAAGGCCTAAACTGGGATCATCTTTAGTTTTATAGATGCAAGTCACTACACATAACTGGATGTATTTTTCTTTTAACTATATACACTAGAAAAGAAGGGTTTGACGCCGCTGCATTTTAATGAAACACTCTCCGTTTAGCATGTGGTAGGACTAGTGTTGTAAAAAAACGTTTTTTTTTTCCTATCTTGAAAAAAAAAAAACATGAAAAAAAAACTGTGAAAAAAAACATGTTTTTTTTTCTGGGACACGTTTTTTTCACAACTACTAAATCTCAAATTTGTAAGGCAGTTATCGTTTAATTTGACTGTTTTAGAGTTTATTCTAAGTACTTATCTTAATTCTTAAATCTACTATATTTTTCTGGTTCAGTAGGAAAAAAAAATTACGAAAATTTTGGCAACTTTGACTGAAAATTTCTTTTATGAACGGGGATTTCCCGAAGAGGCTAGGTTGCGCGAGAAGGAATCCCTGTTCCCCGTTGTTTGGATTGATACTCGCTATTTGAACTAGTGCTGCCAGCGCTACGAATTTATCTGTAGACCTACGTATCTTTTTAAAATTTATCTACGGTTTTTTGCCTCTTTTTATTACTTATGGTGCTTTCCTTATATTCGTATACTTGTTAAACACTCAGAGTATAGTGATAATACTGAGTCATTCAATTGTCAGTAATTATGCATCGTTTCCTTGCAACCGTTGGTGTAAACCAACAATTGAAAAGAAATAAAGCTCCTGTTTTGTATAATAATTGATTTAAATTCAAACTTAAAAGACCGTAATACGGAACTATCGACGCAGTCTTTATGCACAGTGTGTACTTTGCTCACAATTTAAAATTTCAATCTCAAAATCTTTTGCGTACAATACAAGAACAACCAGTAAAAGAAAATGTAACTACTTCTGAAGTTATGGATTTAGAGGAGACAGAAGAAGAAACAGAAAATTCCGATACCGACCGAACTAGTGTTGGTAGTGCTGATACTAGTGAATGTGGTACTGACACAGAGGATGAATAAAATTATGTTACCTATATAGATACTTTTATGGATCATTATGTAAGATTTAAAACACACTTGTAAAATGTAAGTTCCTTAAATAAAACTATAATTTATCAAATTTATTGTTTTCTGAAGAAAAAAACCAAATTTAGAAAAAAAAACAATGGTTCTAAGTTTTTTTCTTGTTTTTTTTTCACAAAGCTGAAAAAAAACATTTTTTTTTTCAGTTTGCAACACTAGGTAGGACTCCAGTTCTAATCACCATCCAGCCGTCCACATTTCTCTTTTACATGGTTTTCTGAAATTACTTGAAGTGAATGCCGGGATGATTCCTACAAAAAGCCATGCCCCGTATTCCTACCCGTTCCTTGACCCTAGTGCCGTCCAGCCTATAATGACTTCGATGATGTCGAGTCGTAAAATAATAATAATAAAGAAGCCACATTCTTACGGCATTTCAAGAACGACTCTCCTTACTCTTGTTGAAAATTAGATCTAAAACAACTGTCCTATAAACGCCCGGCGGGTAGCCAGAGAAATTTTTATATCTGATATAAATCGACGTAGAAACGCTTCGTTTCTAAATTAATAATCATGAAAACACCTAATATATACTATTACTCGAAATTTTATCAGCCACTTCTCTATCCTTCATTTGTTAATGCTGTACTTTAAGAAATATCTAACGACGGATCACGTTTATGAGTAGTACCATCGGGTCAGGTTTCAGAGACATATTTTTTGTAGTTATTACAGTTCTGGGACTTTGATGTTCTACTATTTTATTAACTTTTGATTCTTTGCCACACGAGAATTTTTTTCATACAATGTTCATATCATAAAGCTACATTTTAACATGAATAATCTACACAAACTTTTCTCGCTTTAAGCACATTGGTTCTGGTATTTTCGATATTTTATATTTGATAAGTAAAGATATCAGAGCAGCATTTAGAGAGTAATGATGAACTGCTTTACTCACGAGTTAGTGTAGCAGTGTGCAGCGGTGAGGACGTGTCTTTCAGAGACCAGGCAGCCCGCGCATATACTTTGTAAGGGCCAATCGGGGTACATCAGTGCGGCGAACCAGGGGTAAGTGAGTCCCGACACCTTGACACCTCCAACAACACGACCTCTACCCGCAGCAACACCGCACACTGCAACATGTAGGAATGACATTGTATCCTGAAAAAATACTGAACCAGAACAATACAACACCCAACACATTGATGACTCTCTCTCTCTTTTTGACTGTCATCAGTGTTTCGACTGGTTTGATGCAATCCATCATTCCTTCCTACCTGGCGCTATCCTCTTCATCTCAACATACCCCTTAAAGCCTACGTCCTCAATTATCTGCTTCAAATATTCTAATCTCTGTCTTTCTCTAAAGTTAGTTCTTACCTTCGATTAACAACTAACTCCACTACCAAATTATACAATTTTGAATGTCACAAAATATGGCCTACAATCCTGTTTCTTCTTTTTGTTAGCCTCTTTCACTAACTTATTTTCTCGCCCATTCAAAACTCGTTCATTCGTACTTTATCTGTCTACCTAATTTGCTGTATACTTCTGTACCACCACATTTCAATTGCTTCAATTTTCCATCTTTCTGGTATTTCTTAAGTCCATACTTCGCTACCATAAAGTGCTCTGCTCCACACGTAGAGTTCTGTCTAAGTCCTGGATCAATATTTGAAACCAAAAGATTCCTCTTTTTCATAAAAGCTCTTTTGGCTATTGCTATTCTGGTTTTAATATCATTCATGCTTCGGCCATTATTTATAATGTTACTTTCCAAGTAGCAGAATTCACTTACATCGCATCCGATCCTATTTTATATTTAATATACTATTATTAGTATAAATTTTTCTACATTTCATCAGTTTTGTCTTGCTTTGATTTATATTTAGTCCAGACTCTTCCTGCAGTGTTTTGTTCATGCTATTCAGTAACTTCTCAATATCCTCATCCTGTTCTGCTATCAAGATGATTTCATCAGCAAATCGTAGCTCGCTGATTTCTTTTCCTTGGACACTTATGCTGCATGCACATTTTTCACTTCCTATATTGCTTCCTCTACATACAAGCTGAATATTAATAGGGATAGGCTACAACTTTGTCTCATTAGACAGTTGGTATTCGTAGCATTATTGACACGTTTTAATATGTATGCTAACACAATACCTGAGACTTATTATTTTGATGCTGTCACTATATGGTTTCATGAAGCCCAGTGTTAGATTTTATGCTGGACTTTCAATTGCTGGAGTACTGGTTTACTTCCCACTGTCGACGATTACCGTTCGCATTGCCTTCCCCTGAGCATGTTGTGTCACTGTGTTTCATCTTTCGTTAACAGTCTTGAGATTAGTAATTACGCAAAATCACTTCTTCCGAAATGTTAATGAAAATTTCTTCGTAGTTTCTGGGGAAAATCCCGTCACTGCTGGATGGGCGAATGTTGAGGTGACGGACAACGATTAGAGAAATCGGAGCTTAAATTTTGGTCTGATAATTCAGGTTTCAGTTTGCTCAGATCACAGAATGCATCTACCGACAAGTTTCCCCAATACGCACCACGGCCGATTTCCTTCCTACCTGCACTAGAGGTTCTTCCAATCACCATACACAGTACCTTAAAAGAAAATTAAGTTGATATGCTGACATTTTCACTTTATGTACTCGTGCTTTCAGGTTTCGACAATTAGTGACTTGGGACATAGATCCCCATTTATACCTATCTCTTGAGTAAGAAACATTTGTACTGGGTAACTGCTGAACTTCAAAACTACGAGGGTGAGTCAAATGAAAACCTTAAATATTTTTTTAAATATTATTTATTGTGCAGAAGTGGTACAAAGCTGTATCACTTTTCAAAATAATCTCCCCCACGCTCAATGCAATTCCTCCAGCGCTTACAAAGTGCATAAATTCCTTTAGAAAAATATTCCTTTGGTAGTCTGCGCAACCACTCATGCACCGCGTAGCATACCTCTTCTTCAGAACGGAACTTCTTTCCTCCCATTGCTTCTTTGAGTGGTCCAAACATATGGAAATCACTTGGGGCAAGGTCTGGTGAGTATGATGGATAACGAAGACACTCAAAATGCAGGTCTGTGATTGTTGCAACTGTTGTACGGGCAGTGTGGGGCCTTGCATTGTCATGTTGCAAAAGGACACCTGATGACAGCAATCCACGTCACTTTGATTAGATTGCAGGTCAAAGATAATTTTTTAGGCGACCTGTGTATGATGCACTGGTGACAGTGGTCCCTCTAGGCATGTAATGCTCCAAAATGACGCCTTTTTCGTCCCAAAAGAGAGTCATCATAACCTTCCCTGATGATGGTTCTGTTCGAAACTTCTTTGGTTTTGGTGATGAGGAATGGCGCCATTCCTTGCTCGCTCTCTTCGTTTCCGGTTGGTGGAAGTAAACCCAGGTTTTGTCCCCAGTAACGATTCTTGCAAGGAAGCCATCACCTTCTCGTTTAAAGCGCTGAAGAAGTTCTTCACAAGCATCAACACGACGTTCTCTCATTTCAGAAGTCAGCTGCCATGGCACCCATCTTGCAGACACTTTGAGAAACTGGAGCACATCATGCACAATGTGGTGTGCTGAACCATGACTAATCTTTAAACATGCTGCAATGTCATTCAGTGTCACTCGGCGATTTTCCATCACTATGAAATGTTCTGTGGAGTCACAACTCATTGTGACTGACCTGGACGAGGCATCTTCCACTGAAGTCACACCATTTGCGAACTTCCTACTCCATTCGTAGACTTGCTGCTGTGACAAACATGCATCACCGTACTGAACCTTCATTCTTCGATGAATTTCAATAGGTTTCACACCTTCACTACTCAAAAACCGAATAACAGAACGCTGTTCTTCCCTGGCGCAAGTCTCAAGTGGGGCAGCCATCTTTATACTGATACTGCGACGGTATTTGCTCATCTGCACTATGCTGCTACCTACAGGCCATTCTGCACACTGTTTGTAGTACGCTTACCAACTTACAGGATAACGGCGCGAAATTTCGATTTTTTATTACAAATTTAAGGTTTTAATTTGACTTACCCTCGTAGTTCAGCTTAGTAAATGGTGGCTTTATCAATCTATTTACAAGTAATCACATGTGTGCTAATTGTAAAATTCTGATTGTTTATATCGTTATACTCACTAGGAGAGGCTGCATGACTTGCGGAGGTGACAAATGCGATGAAGACGGCAGCAGAAAGAAACATACTGGCCGTTTGGTGGTTAGCGGTGACCATCTCACAGGCTAGCGACCGTAGGTTTGGTGGCGCTGTCTGAATGCGGGCGTAGGAAACTAAGTAGAGATGTTGCTTTGCATTATCTCGACGGCGATAACGGAGGGCCCATTGCCTCACCATCAGGAAACACGGACAAGGTGAACAAAGTCTCAAGGCTCACTACAACTATTCAGCAGAGTATGAGCGTCACGCTGGTGTCAAATAAACAAGATTAGCAGAAGCTGTAATTATTTGTGTTACGTGGTGTGTAAAGTAGGGAATTAAAGATCCTGCCGTTTCTCGGGAAATACTCAGGGCTAGAGTCGTGCAAAGGCTGTCTAGGCTCACTCGGTTTATCGCTGCTAGCGTGACCTCTGCGTCCCAATGCCGGAAATACAGTGCAGAGGACCGAGCCTGGACGTGAGCTCGAACCTGGCAGTAGGCTGGATCTGTTATTCACGTGTTGCCTGGGGACGAAGCGACGCTGGTACTCGCTCCGTACAAACCGAATGATCATAAACGGCATCCCAGACTTAAAATCGCTAAATCGAAGGTAACTGAAAAATTAAAGAGTAGAAAGTATATGTCTTCTTCCTGTTATTTTATACGTGTTATAATTATGTATATGTTTACTTTTGTAAAATTCGGATACTTAAAGACCGGACACAATTCTATGTTAATCGGCAGATTGTATCAAATTTCAACATTTCTGTGATGATGTTCCGGCATTTCATGTAAGTGGAACAATCTTTCTCCTGAATATATTTATGATCTTTTGGTTATTTACAATCACGTTTGAGAGTGGTACCAGTTATATCATTAAAGTGATTTCAATTTTGTGCATTCATAGGTAAAAATCCTTAAAAGAAATCACATATATTTGAAACCTCCATATAAATCATATTGCACTAAATGTGGATTCAGGGTATACTTCATGCATATCAGTAACTATAGATGACTTATTTAAGTTACGGTTATCGATGCACTAATCTCGTATTTGTAATACTTCAGTTACATATATTTATCAAAAACACTTTACACTTCATGTCTACGACTTACATTGCTACAACTTACAGAAAATGTTGGTAGTAGTTACTGATATACTGTAGATTCGAGAAAACAACCTGCTGAACAATCTTGAACAGTTTTCTATGATATACCAACCTTGTTACACATTTCGGGTGGGAAACACACTATGCGCTATTCCTGCATTGACGAACCTTCGTTTGTCCGCCTAGCCTTCGTTTGACCATCGAGGCTGGGGAAGATGCGGCGGTCAAAGCTATCCCTGGGTAGAGAATACCAGTCACAGGAATAACCGAGCGTGAGTACACGGCAATTTGCAAGATACTACTCTGGATGTGATATTCTGTTTATCATCAATATTTTTCTTTTAACATAAGTTCCGAATGTGTTAAAGAGCCTCTCGATTCTCATACACTAAGTTACTTCTAATATTTTATCCCTTACAGTAACACTGGTTGAAAATGGCGATTAAAACGATTTTTTTTTTTTTTTTTTGTAGTTGGAATCTAATGGTAAGTCACATCTTAAGGAATCATTATGTAAGAATATTATTTGGATATAACTATTGTATAAAAAGGTGTAAAACTAAAATAAACTTTGTTATAACGGAAATGCTGTCAAAATGTATGTTGATATTTTAATAACATACCTCTCTTTGTTATTGAGATTTGTTGATGTGTTGTTCTGTCGGAAGCCTCATTCCCACTCACTCCATATTCCGACATCCATTGCAACTGCAATCCTATTCCTTTGGCTCATGTCTTCTTAAATTTCCTGGTTATGTCGTAAACTAGATAATTCCCAAGCCTTTCCTTTGGCATCCCATATTTGATTGTAAGGAACTTATAGAGCTCATGTGTATCACTTTAATTTATTGAGTTGCAAAATGTGCGTATTACTCACTTTTTTGATAGCATGAAGCTTTAGCAGATTGTCGAAAGTTTTCTGATAAACGCAGTCCCTTGGTTCCTCAAATGCAGAGGTGCTAGCGATTCCGACATCCTTTGAGCCGTCTGTTTTTTTTTTTTTTTTTTTTTTTTTGCGACCTCTTTCATCTCGTTTTAAGCTTTTCTAATGAGTGGCTCTTTAGTTTCTTCTCACTGTGATATTTTAAATATCGGTCGTAATGAAAAGGTGAGCTGCATGGGAAAAATCTGATCTTTACCTTTGTTCTTCCTCACTGTACATGCTGTTGACCTCTGAACTGTAAATGGCTCACTGAGCTGTTGCTTGCAAGAAGCTCACATGACAAGGTGCTTTGTGAAGTTACGATTCTTTTCCAGAATGTTCGTGCAAGAACTGTCGATAGCTAGAACACACTTTTATCAAAGATATTCATTTAAACTTTCTTCCTCTTTAAGTTTATTGGTATAGCTGCTTTTTCTGCCTCCATTGCCGCAATTGAATGAGCTTTCAGGAAGCCATCCACCACTGGCAATGCAGCCTATTGGAAGATATCTAACGTTGCGAGGGTAGATTTAGATGCAGTTTTGTAAACCAAGCCTCCATATTTCACTATGTTTCTTATTTGACTTTGTTACTTTGAAGCAGTATGGGACCCGCACTCCTACTGGAGAGAATGTTCAACCGTTTTATGGATGATCTCTTTAACTCTAGTATGCGTCTACACCACTGCAGTTAAGGGGCCGATCACATGCCGAGAAACTTCGCTTCAATGACCACTTTCATAATTGATCCACTGATTGTAAGTTTGAAGTCATTATTCTGAACTCGCCAATGTGAGAAGATACAAAATTTACTTTTCACTATCGACAGACTATCTTTCAGACTGTTTTGCACTTCTATTACCTAAGTTTGGAGCAGCCTTTGGACCTTTTCTTTGTCTGGATGAGACACATATAACAAAACTCTTCTGCAAACTGAAGGTAAACTACACGTACTGTACTTTGCGCCAGTTAACTATGTTCCTGCCATAAACCCACAGAATTGCACGAGTTTAGTTACTTCATACCCTGCACTCCCATGTAATTTTTAAATCCAATATGTATGAATTCTGATAACTATAGCTGCACATACGTTGCTAAGTAGTCTCAACTGATTTATAATTAGTTCAAAATTCCATTTCTGGTGACGTAAAATCCAGTATCTCTGTAATTACAAATTTTACCTTGGTAAATAAAACCATTCGTTAAATCGCAAACTGACCGTAAGATTTAATATAAATAGCGAAAAAGATCATCGAAAGTGCAAACCCTTGTCTTACGGCTCGGCTGGTTTTCCAAATTTCGGTTGCTTTCTTGCGTAAAAGACGACTTGGGACATCAGATGTCGAAAAAAAACCCTCAAAGTCCGTCTTAGATTCCTTTAATTTGCCTGTGCCCTCCATCATATGTTCGAATAACTGGGCTTTTCTTATTTTCAAACTGCAGCCCTATTGAGTTGGATATTTTTTTATATTTAGGTTTTGAGTGTTTGTTTATATCGTCAGATCAGCAATTTATTTCATTTATCAATGGCTCTAGCGGCTTTCTTGGAATATCTTTGGTAATATTTTTGCTTGGTAGTATCATTGCGGATGAATTGGCCTTTCTGTTAATGTCCGACTTGGAGCCTACTTTGAAACTGGAACTTGCAGATGGCTTTAAAGTCTTTATTATTGCTACTTAATAAGAATAATGGCTATCGAATGTGAGCAGAACTGGCTGCAGTGTCTTTGAGTTTTTCTACAAACGAGCGAGGAAGCAGTTTGTTAGAATTTAGCGAAAGATGTAAAATTATCATAAAAAACTAAACTATTTAAGTATCATGCACGAAGTATATACATCAGGAAACATCCAGGAGACACAGTTAGATATCAGAGGAGATTTATAAATAGAGATTCAGAAACCAAGTTCTAAACTATAAAGCATATCTGATAACTGATATGGACTCTGAACACAATATGATATTTATGAAGTACAAGTTTAACTACAAGATAATAAGAAGTAACACAGATTAAACATACTTGAAGTAAACAAACTGAAACAGTTTCTAATGTGAGAAAAATTTGCAGAGAATTTAGACGAAGTTCCAAGAAATAACTCTGAAAGGAATTCAACAGAAGAAGCATGGAATGTAATAAGAAAAGAGGAAACCAAAGCAAGGAGTGATAGATTAGGCGTTAGGAAAGTAACTAGCCGGAAACTTTGGATCAGAAAGAATGTTTGTAGTTAATGGATCAGGCGAGTAGGTACAAAATTGCTCTTGATGAACAGGAAGAGAATGGTTAGATTTTTTGTTATGGATTTACGCCTCATCGTCGTCGACGTCATTAAAGGCGGGAAACAGAAACAGGAAGCAATTCGGCTATAGCATTTTGAAGGAAGCCTCTCGGCATTTGCCTGGAGTGATCATGGAAAACCCAAATCTGGATGCCCGGTCGGAGATTTGAACCCGCGTCCTCCCAAATGCGAGACCGTTTTAGATATTTAAAAAGAAAAAAAACTCAGAAAATATAAGAAGTCAAAAGAAAAGTGTCTAGAAGAAAAACGAGAAGAAGTATAAAAGGAAATGGTCGCAGATAAAGTAAATGTGGCTCATGGGAGAATCAAATAGATTTTTGGAAAAATAAAGGAAATCTGTATAAACATTAAAGGTATTAATGGGAAAACACTTACAAGCTAAGAAGATAGATCTGACGGATGGAGGAATACGTAGAGAAACTGTATGAATGGCGTTATTTGAACAACATTAATAATTCTAACGATAGAATTTGACAGAGCTATGATTAATCTGAACTGAGAAAAGGTAGTCGAAATTGATGAAATACCTGCTGAACTTCTAAAATACCAACAGAGGGGAGATGCCAAATGTTTTGCAATAAGAGTATCATCTTCATATTCCTGAAGAAAACAGAAGCTGACAAATGTGAAAATTATCTCACTGTAAATCTATCATCACATAATCCAAAATTACTGACGATAAAATACAGAAGATTAGAAAAGGTATCAGGCGAAAGTCAGTTTGTATTTAGGAAAAACAGGTTTATAAGAGAAGGAATTATGGTCTTAGGGTTGATAGTGGAAGGGCGAATCAAGAAAACCAAGAGTACGTATATGGCGGTTGTTGAATTACAGAAAGCTTTTGAAAATATTAAATGGTGCTGTACATGATGTTCAAATTTTTAAAGAAACAAAGTTTAAAATATCGACTTATAAGAATAATTTATAATTTACATAAGAATCTAGAGTCTTTTTTTTTAACTGCTTTACGTCTCTTTTTAACATCGAGGTCTTTTAGAGACGGGAAAGGATGGGGGGCAAGGATGGGGGCAAGGAATGGGAAGGAATTCGGCCATGGCCTTTTGAAGGAAGCATCCCGCCATTTGCCTGGAGTGATTTGGGGAAACCATGGAAAACCCAAATCTGGATGCCCGGACGGGGATTCGAACCGCCGTCCTCCCGAATGCGAGGCGAGAACGCTAACCGTTACACCACCCTGCTCGGTAATCTAGTGTCAATAATAAATGTAGAAAAGCATGAAAAATATGCTTCAGTTAAAAACGGAGTGAAACATAGCTGTAATCTATATCCATTAATATTAAATTTGTATGCAGAGGAGGCAATAGGTAAAATAAAAGATTGTAAGGGGTAAACGGAGGTAAAGAAGTGAGCGTAAGATAGGAAGAGATTGATAATTGCATCAAATTAGTTGAGAGACTGATGACAGAAAAAAAATATCGAAAAAGAGATTGAAGTGTTTGACCAAAGTGTTTGCATGATGTTGCTGCTGTTATCGGCTAATTTGTGGGGTGATGCTGCAGTGAAATTAGATTTCATAGATTTACTGACGAAGAGGTTTTATCAATGGTGTAACTATTAAGTCACGATTGTTTGGTTCTTTGTGTAACAGTATGATGGAAACAGTCACCTTCCCATTTCTTCCTAACATGTTTCTTTGACTGCGTTAGAGTTGTTTGATGTTATATTCAATTAAACCACACAAATCTAGGCACCTTCTTTGTGTTATGTAATCTTAAATCAAAATAATAATGTAATTATGAAGATCAGGATGTTGTGAAAGTGTTGGGAATGAAACGGCGTTTATAGCTTGCGTGGTTAATATTTCTGAGTATACCGTAATTTCCTCTGCCTCAAAGACTACAATCAAAGCATCACATTCTCTATCCAGATTCAAACTAATCCCAACTTATAAGAGAGTCCTTACAGCTTATCATGCACCATATTATTATCAAATAAATTCTCATAGCATTAAGACATAAATGTAATGAAATAATTTGTAAGTACCATTTGGTAATTTTTTGTAAGGTTATTGGATCATTTGAAAGAGGGTCAGGAGAACTTTTTGTCGCCTGGTATTTGTGAGTTCATTCGACGTGTTCCTAGAGCTGACGGTTGGTGTACGTCTAATTATGAAATTAACAGTAAGAACCCTAGCATTTGAACCTTTCTCCTTGACTTCTTGCGATATTACTTTCTTGAAATTAGCTAGTATGAAATAACTTCAGTTCACGCTACACCAGAAGAAAACGTGTTTGCAACATGTTTAGTTTTGCGGTCTGACTATCACTAATTCCGTTATATACTGCCATGTTTTGAAACTGTGCATTGGAGTGGCTTTAAAGTCGTCGACGTGAAAATATTGGATAGATCTATTCCGTGAAGCTTTATCAGGTCCATAGGATGCTAAATTGCTCCACTTCTTAATTGAGGTGATATTTTTAGCATTAATAATTCGATCAGTTTAAAGTACTTTCCTGTTGTTGACTGTTGCAATGAACAGTAAGCAGGAAATCACACATTAAAACTTTATTAGCCTTCTTAACTATGAAACCTCAAATGCAGAGAACCTCTGAGATAGTTCTTTTGGTAAGTTATGGGAGAAAAATATTTTAAAATACCAATAATGGAAGTGAAATAGATTCTTGGACTTTATCTTAAGTTAGAGCATTCGACATAGATCTGAAGTAATAAGACTTGAGTTGCTTCTTTTTTAGGATTGTTTACTAAAATGACTCCTTGCCCTTTTCGTCCCGTGTACTAATAACTACAATTCTCATTACTTTAAAATTTTAAGGATTTTAACGGAAGAAACGATCGTAATCACTCATTCTAGAAACTTTCTTGAATTATGTTGATAAAACACCAATAATCTTTACGAATGGAAGCGTTTCCGAGTACAAAATTTCAGTTTATTTGGTTTTGCTGTAAGTGACAAAGAAAGTAAAGCAGCACAGTTTTTGGTGGAGGTGAATAGGAGAAAGGTATTGTACGAATCAAATAAGGGTCTCATGAGAAGCAGACAGTAGATCGGATGTAGTATTACTGAAGATGATGAATAAAAAGAGTATAACATTCATTGGTGCGAGAAAACTTGTATTTCACAATGGAAGAAATCATGACGTGGTGAACTACTGAGTCTAGTATCTGGTGGGTCTGTAAGAACTATGTATGAAATAATTTTGGATTTGTTTAGTAAAATGTGGGAAGTTTCTCTTAGGAAGAATATCAGTCAAGTGTTTGCCCAGTGACCGTCCCTTATAAATCCATAAAATATGCCAATCACCCATATGTCATAAATTTGTAGTCAAAGTTGATATATCTTTACCGCACTTGTAGTCCTCACTTTACATGGATAAATGAATTTACTTAAATATTCTCTGAATTTTTAGCTCATTATTTAATTATTCTGGTTTTTTTCAACTATTTTTATAGAAAGTGCTATTTGCGTCCATTGTCTTCGTAATGGAATTTTCTCTTATTTGAAATCAGTGGACAATCCTTTTCGGTGTACAATGACAGGAGTAGATAATTTAAGACGAAAAACCTAAGTCACTAGAATGAACGTTTACTCCCTTCCACTTATATATTTCATAGCTGACAGCAGTATTGTATCAATAACAGTACATATATCGAAGATGATTGTGTTTTTACAAGTTTTTTTCTTAGTTATCATCGTAAATTATAAACTGTTTAAGTGTAGTTTGTAGTTTTATGAAACAATCATTCTTACTTCTGTTATTGTAGAAACAAAGTTAGGCGAAATTTAATTAAATGCTTCATATTTTATTTATGGAGAGTCTACTTAAAAATCATTTTGACTACGAGCACAAATAAGCAGAAATAAATATGGAAAATGAACATTGCTGCTATGAAGGCAAAGTGATGTGTGAAGTGACAGCAACTACCTGCAGTACTATCTAACATTTAATCTGTACTGCATAAGTGGTTGCCTACATTCAGCAGCACTTCTCCAACGCCGTCAGCACTATGAATAAAATTTATCTCATCTTCCTCCAATAATTACCATTTCTTTTCCATTGAAGAATAAGTTTGATCTGGATATTCTTACAGAAGGCGGCAACGCAAATATACTAACCTGAGTGTAGTTCTTCCTGTGAATAGAAATGCGAATTACCATAAATTAAGGAAAGAAATTTAATGTTTGTAAAGTATGCGACATTCCGAACCTACAAGAGCTGTGAGAGTTGCCTGCTGATAGAAACAATCCATAAATCGGTCGAGCTAGGTGTAACAGCCCTAATACCTGAATTTTGAATGGCATTGTGCTGTATGAAGTATTTGTAATTAGCTAAAGTTTGCTTGAAAGTGATTTGATATGTTTGTTTTGTAATTTCTTGTAAATCAGTGTATATAGACTTTGTTTTAGGTAAGAAAATTATTCAAAGTCCATTTAATATGTTTAAGAACCGAATGATGCAAGAGAATTTCTTAAATGTTTGTAGTTACATGTATTAATGTAAGCTACGATGTCTACAGGACATTTTTCTACCGTTTGAAAGGATTTCTGTAAATAATTTTGTATTTAAGTATCTATAATTACCATTTCTGATCATTTTGTAATGTTGTTAATTAATTTTGTATTAATTCCGATTGTTTTTAATATGTTAGATTGTTTGAGTGATTGTTAATGATCGAGAAATATCGGGCGGATGCCTTTGAAGAATTCTCGTAATTTCGATAAAGACTATATAAACAGATCGCCTGGACAGAGACATTCATTCATGCATTCAGTTAGTAAGTCAGTTTAGTTGACAGTATTCAGTGAGTTTCAATCATTCAGTTGAGTTTGTGACTGTGCATCTCTGTATTGTACCTATACTAGTGAATATCGCTGACTTGTTGATTTGATCACAATAAAACAGACATCTTCAAGCATAACCTGTTTGGTGGACTTTTTAATTAATTAATGCAGTTCTTAAACCACCATAAGAACCCTAACATAGGTCTAAACGTACAGATATATACGGCAGTCCAGTATTTTGATTTTCATTTTAGGATGTGGATTGAAAGTGTATGTTGAGGCGGAGAAAAGTCATTGCCGATGGTAATGATAATAAGCAAAAGTTGAACCCATTCCGTACTAGCTATTACAGCTTTGGATCTGTATTAAGATGACCAGAGTAGAAGTATCTGAATCTCATAGGCGTTGTTAAACTTTTCGTTTTCTAATATTTTTTTTGTAGTAGAAATGGTAGATCTTCCAAGTATTTCCGTTTATTTTTACAGAAAAGACGACGCGATTTGAATCAGGTTTGTTAAAGCATTAAAAATTCAGCAAGGGTTAAGAATAATACAACTATCCGTGTCTTAATTTTTGAGAATTATGTGGAAAGAGATTACGTATAATGGACGGTTGATGATGTTACTTTCTTAGTGTCAGAAGTTTTTTCTATTTTCTACTTCTAGTTACTAACAATGTATGTGGAGCAATATATATGTTTATCCTGTCTTTGATTTTCCCTCTCAGGCTTCTGTTGTTGCCTTTTTTCTGTGATGAATTACCGTTGCAAAGGTCCAGTAGAGGGAGACAAAAGAAATGAAAGGGATTGTAGCTTTTACAGCAATCAAGGTGTGATTGCAAGACAATATGTCGACTGCCAACTGCATGTAATAGCTCAAACAAAACTGCACAATCATGCATGAGGTTGAGAAAGCAGTGACACAGTAGGTACCGAATATTAAGTCACAGCTTTACATCTGTTAATCCTGGCAAATGGTGTGAGCATGTGCTCAAGATTTATCGATAACGACTTGACACAACAAGACGCAATGTTATTTAAATTAATTTTACTGCCTCTAATTTCCGGGTGTTTTTTTCTGTTAGGTTAAATCGTCCGACCTATATTGAATGTTAAGAGAACGAAGTGATTATTAGTAACTGCTGACGAATATTACAAGTATTAAGTTTTTACCGATTCTGGCAGGTTAGCGCCAACGTTCGCTCATTTGGTAGCATTCGCTGTCCAGTCATCTAGGATTCGGTCATATATGGTTTTTTATTCTGTGCATGTTGATTTCTGGACGGATACTACATAATGGCCACAGCAGATTTTTCTTCTTTTTTTAAAGTTACCAATACTCGTATCCTGGACGTGATGAGCTTATTGTCGACAACTCTACACCTGAAGGAAGAAGACAGAAAAATAACGTCTGTTGTGCTCCAGGTGAAATGGTGATTTTTCAGATGGAATGGGAGATCAGTAAATTTAATTAGATTATTACTGAAAACTAACCAAAACTATAATCAAAGTGCCTGATATGTTCATCTCTTCACCTTTATCCTCTCATTTATACTTTTCAATGTATTATTTAATTTACTGCAGGACTTTCATGTGAAAACGCTGCTGCGATTTAATAGCATGTATATTTTTGTTTCTTTTTTTTCCCCCCCGTGCGATATCTGTGTTCTCTTCAGTACCTAAACCTCCTTGTCGCTGAAGTCTCTCAAAGAGCAGTAACTGTGATTCACAGTCTATTAAAAAAAATTATTCTGATTCAAACAAGAGGTTTCTAAGAAATTTCCACCTTGGAGTAGCAGGATAGGACATGTATCGAGTGCGGTGGGTAGGCGGTAACGATGTGACTTCGCATTCTGGAGGACGCTGGTTCAAATCGTCCAGATTTGGGTTTCCCATTGTTTCCCCAAACCACTTCAGCCGAATTCCGAGTTGCTTCATTTAAAAGGCCATGGCCAAATTCCTTCCTGTTCCTTGCGCTCCCATCCTTTGCCGCTTCTAATGATCACGACGGTGACGAGGCGTAAAGCCATAGTCAAAAGAGAAAGAGAGGAGATATCATGTTACACAATTCCTAATCAACTCATAGGGTCAGTGAATGGCTATAGTGTGAGGAATGCCTTATTCTCGTTTGCCCTACAATAACTCAGAATTTAATTAATTCTTAATAAAGAGGTGGAAGTGTGCCGAGCATTCTGCTCGGAGGAAAGTTGGACAAAAACAGTGTTGGAATGGAGTACAAGAAATCACAGCGGATCAAGACGAAGACTCCTAGTCCGATGCAACAAAGACATGAGCAGGGTCGTTGGAAAGACTGTTCAAGCTCCATCTAAACTTATAATTAACTAGTGTAAGCCCGTGACTATTTTTTGCGTATCGACACGGGTCTAGAATAGTTCCAGGTTTTAGGATGAAAGATTATGACAGGTTGACCTGATTTGACCAAATATAAACTTGACCAATGTTTCAGGGTGACTAAAATCTCTTGAGCTTGAAGAACTCGGAAGCATTGCCGGCCTCGGTAGCGTAGGGGCTAGAGTGCTAGCTCCACGTACCGAATGTCGCCGGTTCGAGTCCGGCCGAGGGCATGGGTGTTTAGTGTTGTGTCTGTGAATGTCTTGTCCGTGTTGTAGTGTCCCTGTGTCAATACTTGATAGCAACAAATCACATTGAGCTGGCTGTATTTCACAGTAGCCGAATGCCATTAAAAAAAAAAAAAAAAAAAAAAAAACTCGGAAGCATTAATAGAGGTAGGTATTAAACACGAACAGGGAGGTTAACGCAATCGTATAATTGCTTAAATACAAACTTGATTTGTATTTGACCTTTAAAGTTCACTCTGCAAAATAAAAAAAAAAAAGATCCTATTTGGTTGGAAAGTATCACGTAGGTTTTTTTTTTTTTTTATTGAGACTGGGCAAACACTCGCAATCATTGGTCATAGTATCTGTAACGGCCAAAGATCTTAATATACATTCAATATTATTAACAGTTGAGCAACTCCGAAGAAATGAATTCCCAGAATAGTTGATTCGGTCTGTCGTTCACTTAAAATAATCTGATAACTCACGTACAGAGAACATCAAGAAAGACCATCAACGAAAGTTGTCAGTAAAATACCGAAAAAGCAAATAAACAGTAATCATAAACTTTGGTGAAGCAACAACATTAGTGAAAGCTTTAATTAAATTGAAATTTATCCTAAGCCGTAATGACAATTGGCATTCGTGGTTACAGCAGAGACCATGAGTATTTTTTTTAAAGTTTTTTTTATGTTGCTTTCATTAGCAACATGTTACTTAAAAGCGGATCCACGTTTTTTCAGAAGTAAAGTTTATCGATTTTTTTTTAACTATGAAACGCTACGAAAGGCAAACTTAATATATGTATCATGGCAATTAACTTGGTAGCAGTTACTTAGCTATTAAATTGTGGGCACAGCCATGAATTTCTTCTAATGGTATCTCTGGTCGCTGTATTGCGAGCGAAGGCGGACACGTGACACCGTTCTCCAGCCAATAGCTATCGAGGCGAGTGAGTGAGCTTAGGAAATTATATGGTAGAATCTAAGAGGCCACATCATATAATGATCGAATTTACTGGCGATGATAAAAGAAGGCCAATAGAACTGTTTCTTCCAGTAAATAACATTATTTTACTTGGTCAAGCTACCATAGTCTCAGCGTGGCCCCATTTAACAAGTATTGCTACCCAGCTGAAAATTTTATAAAGCCAACAGATTCATGTGAAGATATGTCACCGACCAAGAAGAGAGCTGTACTCAAGTTCCAATTATGCGTTTCTGAAATGATTCCTAATGTGACTTTATCGCTAGATCTGCATGTGTTGTTCCAAGGAAATTAAATTGAAGAAATTTTTATGTTACGTGGTTCCAGACTTCCAGAAGAATTTATGACGTTGAAGCAAATCTTTTGAAGAAATTTACAATACGAATTTCTTTGATTACTACAAATAAATTCTGTTATCGTGAAAAATGCAATTCTATAACTGACACAATTATGAGATTTCTCGTTCAGTTTTATCCTGCCATATCTTTATATTTATATCTTACAGTGGCTGATTACTAATAGCGATCTTTAATTAATATTTTTGAGGACAAATATTTTCTATATATATAACTTTTTCGCTTTGGCCGCTGGCGAAATACACATCAGCACAATTTCAGAAATAAATTATACCTATTATTATTTTTTAATTATATGGAAGTTCAATTTTGCTATCAAAATGGACGGCAGAGTACATTACGCAGTTATTTGTAGACGAAGCACTTTCAACTTCCTTCTCTAATAATTGTGAAAGTTAGTAGTTTTATTAGTGGCAAATAAAATTCAATGTAGTTGAAAAAATTCCCTAACTTTATAATAGTGACGTTCAGTGACGACGTTTTAGAAAGGAGTTTGGTGATAGATACGCTACACAAGGGTCAAATGAAAATGAAATAGGTGATGTATGTATGACGCATAAACTGAACTGCGATATTCACATGCAAAAACGGAACACTTTCGCCAACCTTATGATTAATTTTTATAGAAAATACAGAACTGTTGAAAATCAAGCAAACGGTAGACAACGGTTATAATTACAAGATAAAGTATTTATTCAGCATGAAATTTCAATACTCCTGGAAATGAAAGAATAGTTCACTGTCAGCTAAACTGTTCACGATACATTTTATGTCACACTCCGTACTGCGTTATAGATGAAACCACTTCAATGAGTGATTGCAGTTAAGAGTTCACAATAAATTTCAGAGATCTTATCATTCAATTCGTTGTATTTGTCTGCTCTCAGGAAACATGAAGTTATACAACACACTATGTGTTTGTGAGAGCAAACACATGCATTAAAGTTAACAATGGAATATTTGAAAATTTACTGTAAGTACTTTTCACTACAAATACTCACTGAAGTATCTTTTTATCTGAAATCATACTATATACGTGAAGCTGTCAAGAAAAAGATATTCATCAGGACAATGAACGCAGTCAAAAGTCAATGCCACACCTGCAATTATTGAGTGCAGGTTTCAGTTGGTAACGGAAACCAAAATTTGATGCGTTCATGTCCGACGCCAAATTCAAGTCATATTTTTCATCGTAAGGGGGCGTCCATTAATTACGTGAGGTAAAATAGGGGGGGGGGGTCAGAAGAAATCTCATGAAACATCACGAAGGGGGAGGGAGGGGTTAACGGAGATCTCACCTGAGGTTTCGAAATTATTGTAGGGGAGTAGAGCCAAAAAAAATGTTTACAAATGACGCGAAAGTCGAAAAAGTCCAAAAACCTACCTTACGGGGGGGGGGGGGGGGAGAGGAGGTAGGTCTAGCCGCCGTTGGAGCATGATACCTAAAAAAAGGTTTTAAAAAGTTACGAGGTCGATTAGTAGGAAATGGGGGGGGGGGTCTCCGCCAAACCTCAAGTCATTTTAGAGAAGGGGGGGTCAGGAATTAGGGAAAAACACGCCCCCTAATTGCTGTCACATCATTTTTGACACCCGTGAGAAATCGATTTGTAGAAATATCTGACCGTCGATGAATGAAGTATGTGAAGGAAAGGGACAACTAAGCGTCAAATATTTCAGCTATGGAATGACACTTGTAGGAGCTTCATTTAAATACATTTTTTCACTTGAAGAATTATTAACATTTCCTGCTGAAGCACCGCATACGTAGTAAAGAAACGCCTGTCAGTTGCTTTATTTTGTAACGCCTTGTCGCCACACTGTTAGCTGTTCTGATGAGCACAATTGTCGGCAGAGTGACGCAACTCCAGTGAACTCCAGGAAGACACTCTCTCGGTGACGGTGTCACAGGCTCCTGTTGCTAATTGCACGGTGTGCCTCCCGATCAGTGAAAGGCTTCGCCTCCAAGAGGTTCTTTTTTTCTGCTTCAGGATTTACGGCTCGTCGAAGTCTAGGTCGTTAGAACTTGGATAGGATAAGAGAGGGTGGGGACAAGGAACGCGGAAGATTTCGGCCATTGTCATTTGAACAAACCTTCTTACTAAGCTGAAGGAATCGTGGGGGAATTATTAGAGGGGTTTCGTAGCTATCTTTGCAAGTGTAAAAGATTTTGGATCACTGTCGTCTGCTTTCGCAGTAACTCTGGTGGACCTCGGGGCTCACATCTATACAATTGCTGTTCATTATTCTTATAATTAAAATTTGTTGCTAATTACCTTCTCTTTGCAGGTGACACTAAGATTTTTAAGAAAATCATGTCTCGCAATGAGGAACTTCAGAATTGCCTAAAGGCTATTGAGAATTGGTGCCAGCAAAACAGTACGAAACTTAATGTTAATAAATGTTCCCTGCATCACTTTCTACCGCGCTAAGCCCACTTTGCATTTTGAATATGATATGGAAAACCAGTAATTGAGTAGCTGAGAAACTGTAAGAGACCTAGGAGTCGTTCTAACATACAACCTCAATACAGAAGAACATGTCCATAACATATGCGCCGAGGCGTTACTGGCACGCACCTCCAGATTTATCAACAATATTCAGACACTCGGCTTTTGTTACTGTACCCATGTCAGACCTACACTGAGTATTGCAGCATTGTATGGTCACCTCATCAGCTCACACTGATTCATCACATTCAGAATCTTCAAATATGGTAATAAACGTAGTCTGTCGCATGTGTTTTGACTACAACGATTTTCCGCTGGTTGCTGTTGGAACCTACCTTGGCTCTATCCTTTGGAGTTGAGACGGAATGTCCCCGGTGTTCTTCTTTCTACATAACGTCATCTCTGGTGTTATAGATTGCTCTAAGATTTTCAGACATATGTATTTTCTTTTCCCTTCTTGTACACGGTTGAGAGAACTGTTTGGTCGAGGACATCTGCGCACTAACTATGAGGCCAGCAGCGCATTTGAACGGATACAGAGATTAGGTAATAGTATATCTCCTCAAATTGATTTTTCATTGACAATGTTGCTGTTTTCAAGCGAGTACTAATACGTGAATGATGATCTTAGTATAAAGTACTGCCATAATCAGTTTGTTCTCCCGTTATTATTTGTTTCTGCTTTTTTTATTTCCTGTAACAATTTTTATTTTTCTGTTGAATCTTATTAATCAGTTTTAGCATTTTTTTCTCGTGTAATTAGTTTGTTGTTTTTGCAATTTATTTTATAATTGCTATTTTCTGCCATTTACTATTTTCACTGTAATTAATTGGTCATAAATAGTGATAACTAGCCCGTACCCGCGACTTCGTACGCGTGGATTAAGATTTTTTTTTGCCAGAATTAAATATAGTAAAGTTGCTAACGAAGGATTGGTCCCAAACAATATTGAGTAGGAATAATATGACAGGAAAGCAATCACTATATCATTGTACCGTTGAACCTGTCTCTTGAAGAGAATCAATTTCCAACATATTTCTGTCACCATTCGATAAGGTCTCAAATTTTCGTGACTAAAACTGTTAATCATACTGGAAAAAATATCCCGTGCCCTTCATACAGATTTCCTTATAAAATTTCATCACAATGATATAGCCATTTAGTCGTCAAAACGTAACAAAAGACAGAGACTTACTTCCGTATTTATAATAATATTACTT
>JARYHS010011408.1:257288576-257327928 GCA_031002005.1 Vandiemenella viatica | reverse complement strand
CACAACACAAGCTGTCTCCTTCGTGAGTTACAATTCATTAAAATTCGATCCATGAACTGTAGTCTATAATTAGCTCTACATAGTACCGAAGTTATATGCAAGTCGCATTTCATGTTTCCTTGTACTTCGAGTAATCAACCATTTCAATAGCGGAACTATATACTCTGGACTCCTGAACAAACGGGTTCGTTTTATTACATGTGCACATTCTGCAGTTTAGTGTAAGTCCCCATCCACCGATCCAGATAGCGCTGAATTTCTAAACAGTCGTCAAAATTATTTACTTCCATGTAGATGTTTCCATCATCCGCAAACAATTTGGAACTTCTATTAATATTCACTACCGAGATCATTTATAAACATTAAGAAAGGAAGTGATACTCTTACACTATCTTGAGGAGCACACGATTTAACATCCAGGCTTCTCCGTCAATGGCGACATACTGTGACAGAACAGTTAGAAAATCTTGGATTCATTTACAAACTTGATCCAATATACGGTACGCTTGAATCTTTGCTAAATTTCCTATGTATTAATATATTTGTATTACAAGAACCTTACGGTACGATAAAAAAATTACTGATTTTTACAGGAAAACCTATATAGTTCAGACCACTTCGTACAAGCAATACAAAAGTTTATTGATAGTTCTTTGATGGAAACAGACTTCCGACAAAAAAATATTGAGAAATAGGTAACTGAGTGGTAACCTGTCATTCAGAAGGACGCGGGTTCAAACTTTTATCGGGCCATCTTGATTTTGGTTTTCCTTGGTTAACTGGTTTACTTACCATTTTGTATAATTATCACTATTTATGACCAATTAATTACAGTGAAAATAGTAAATGGCAGAAAATAGCAATTATAAAATAAAATTACAAAAACAACAAACTAATTACACGAGAAAAAACATGCTAAAACTGATTAACAAGATTCAACAGAAAAATAAAAATTGTTACAGGAAATAAAAAAAAAGCAGAAACAAATAATAACGGGAGAACAAAATGATTATGGCAGTACTTTATACTAAGATCATCACTCACGTATTAGTACTCGCTTGAAAACAGCAACATTGTCAATGAAAAAAATCAATTTGAGGAGATATACTATTACCTAATCTCTGTATCCGTTCAAATGCGCTGCTGGCCTCATAGTTAGTGCGCAGATGTCCTCGACCAAAACAGTTCTCTCAACCGTGTACCAGAAGGGCAAAGAAAATACATAGGTCTGAGAATCTCAGTAATCTATAACACTAGAGATGACGTTATGTAGAAAGAGAACACCGTGGACATTCCGTCTCAACTCCAAAGGATGGAGGCCAAGGTAGGTTCCAACAGCAACCACCGGAACATCTGTGTAGTGAAAGCACATGCGACAGACTACGTTTATGACCATATTTTGAAGATTCTGAATCTGATCAATCAGTGTGAGCTGATGAGGTGACCATACAACGCTGCAATACTCAGTGTAGGTCTGACATGGGTACAGTAACAAAAGCCTGAGTGTCTGAGTTTTGTTGATAATTCTGGAGGTGCGTGCCAGCAAGCCCAAGCACTTGAAGGCCTTGGCGCATATGTTATGGACATGTTCTTCTGGATTAAGGTTGTATGTTAGAACGACTCCTAGGTCACTTACAGTCCCGCAGCTACTTAATTACTGGATTTTCCATATCATATTCAAAATGTAAAGTGGGCTTAGTGCGGTAAAAAGTGATGCAGGAATATTTATTAACATTAAGTTTCGTACTGTTTTGTTGGCACCAATTCTCAATAGCTTTTAGGCAATTCTGAAGTTCCTCATTGCGAGACATGATTTTCTTAAAAATCTTAGTGTCACCTGCAAAGAGAAGGTAATTAGCACAAATTTTAATTTATGAGAATAATGAACAGCAATGGTACAGATGTGAGCCCCGAGGTCCACCAGAAGTTGCTGCGAAAACAGACGACAGTAACCAAAATCTTTTACACTTGCAAAGATAGCTACGAAACCGCTCTAATAATTCCCCCACGATGCCATATTCCTTCAGCTTAGTAAGAAGGTTCGTTCAAATCACGATGGCCGAAATCTTCCGCGTTCCTTGCCCCCACACTCTCTTATCCTATCACAGTTCTAACGACCTAGACTTCGAAGAGCCGTAAATCCTGAAGCAGAAAAAAGAACCTCTTGGAGGCGAAGCCTTTCACTGATCGGGAGGCACACCGTGCAATTAGCAACAGGAGCCTGTGACACCGTCACCGAGAGAGTGTCTTCCTGGAGTTCACTGGAGTTGCGTCACTCTGCCGACAATTGTGCTCATCAGAACAGCTAACACTGTGGCGACAAGGCGTTACAAAATAAAGCAACTGACAGCCGTTTCTTTACTACGTGTGCATTGCTTCAGCAGGAAATGTCAATAATTCTTCAAGTGAAAAAATGTATTTAAATGAAGCTCCTACAAGTGTCATTCCATAGCTGAAATATTTGACGCTGATGCATATGAGATAATAGTTGTCCCTTTCCTTCACATACTTCACTCAATGTTGGTCACATATTTCTGCAAATCGATTTCTCAGGGGTGTCAAAAAATGATTTCACAGCAATTAGGGGGCGTGTTTTTCCCTAATTCCGGACCCCCCCTCTAAAATGACGTAAGGTTTTGTGGAGACCCCCCCCCTTTTCCTACTAATCGACCACGTAACTTTTTAAAACCTTTTTTTAGGTCTCATGCTCCAACGGCGGCTAGACCTACCTCCTCTCCCCCCCCCCCCCCACCCCTTTCCCCGTAAGGTAGGTTTTTGGACTTTTTCGACTTTCGCGTCATTTGTAAACCTTTTTTTTTAGCTCTACTTCCCTACTATAATTTCAAAACCTCACATGAGATCTCCGTTAACCCCTCCCTCCCCCTTCGTGATGTTTCATGAGATTTCTTCTGATCCCCCCCATATTTTACCTCACGTAATTAATGGACGCCCTCTTACGATGAAAAAATATTACTTGAATTTGGCGTCGGACAAGAACGCATCAAATTTTGGTTTCCGTTACCAACTGAAACCTGCACTCATGAATTGCAGGTGTGGCATTGACTTTTGACTTCGTTCATTGTCCTGATGAATATCTTTTTCTTGACAGCTTCACGTGTATAGCATGGTTTCAGATAAAAAGATACTTCAGTGAGTATTTGTAGTGAAAAGTGCTTACAGTAAATATTCCATTGTTAACTCCAATGCGTGTGTTTGATCTCACAAACACATAGAGTGTTGTATAACTACATGTTTCCTGAGAGCAGACAAATACAACGAATTGAACGATAAGATCTCTGAAATTTATTGTGAACTCTTAACTGCAATCACTTATTGAAGTGGTTTTATCTATAACGCAGTGCGGAGTGTGACATAAAATGTACCATGGGCAGTTTTGCTGACAGTAAACTATTCTTTCATTTACAGGAGTATTGAAATTTCATGCCTACTAGATACTTTATCTTGTAATTATAATCGTTGTCTATCGTTTGCTTGATTTTCAACAGTTCTGTATTTTCTATAAAAATTAATCATAAGGTTGGCGAAAATGTTCCGTTTTTGCATGAGAATATCGCAGTTTAGTTTATGCGTCATACTTACGTCACCTATTTCCTTTTCTTTTGACCCTTCTGTGACGTATCTATCCCAAACTCCTTTCTAAAACGTCATCACTAAGCGTCACTATTATAAAGTTAAGGAATTTTTCCAACTACATTAAATTTCATTTGCCACTAATAAAACTACTAACTTTCACAATTATTAGAGAAGGAAGTTGAAAGGGCTTCGTCTAAAAATAACTGCGTAATGTACTCTGCCGTCCATTTTGATATTATTTATTTATTATTTATTTATTTAACTGTACATTCAGATGGTTCGTTATCTAGAGTCTACAACGAACCGTTATTTCTTAATACTGTATTGAAATTTATAATAAACAAAAATTTTGTAAAATTAACACAAATCCTATATACTACGAAAATTTTGATAGCAAAATTGAACTTCCATAAAATGAAACAAAAAATAATAGGTATCATTTATTACTGAAATTGTGCTGATGTGTATTTCGCCAGCGGCCAAAGCGAAAAAGTTACATATATAGAACATATTTGTCCTCAAAAATATTAATTAAAGATCGCTATTAGTAATCAGCCATTGTAAGATATAAATATAAAGATATGGCAGGATAAAACTGAACGAGAAATCTCATAATACTGTCAGTTATAGAATTGCATTTTTCACGATATCAGAATTTATTTGTAGTAATCAAAGGAATTCGTATTGTAAATTTCTTCAAAAGATTTGCTTCAACGTCATAAATTCTTCTGGAAGTCTGGAACCACGTAACATAAAAATTTCTTCAATTTAATTTCCTTGGAACAACACATGCAGATCTAGCGATAAAGTCACATTAGGAATCATTTCAGAAACGCATAATTGTAACTTGAGTACAGCTCTCTTCTTGGTCGGTGACATATCTTCACATGAATCTGTTGGCTTTGTAAAATTTTCAGCTGGGTAGCAATACTTGTTAAATGGGGCCACGCTGAGACTATGGTAGCTTGACCAAGTAAAATAATGTTATTTACTGGAAGAAACAGTTCTATTGGCCTTCTTTTATCATCGCCAGTAAATTCGATCATTATATGATGTGGCCTCTTAGATTCTACCATATAATTTCCTAAGCTCACTCACTCGCCTCGATAGCTATTGGCTGGAGAACGGTGTCACGTGTCCGCCTTCGCTCGCAATACAGCGACCAGAGATACCATTAGAAGAAATTCATGGTTGTGCCCACAATTTAATAGCTAAGTAACTGCTACCAAGTTAATTGCCATGATACATATATTAAGTTTGCCTTTCGTAGCGTTTCATAGTTAAAAAAAATCGATAAACTTTACTTCTGAAAAAACGTGGATCCGCTTTTAAGTAACATGTTGCTAATGAAAGCAACATAAAAAAAACTTTAAAAAAAATACTCATGGTCTCTGCTGTAACCACGAATGCCAATTGTCATTACGGCTTAGGATAAATTTCAATTTAATTAAAGCTTTCACTAATGTTGTTGCTTCACCAAAGTTTATGATTACTGTTTATTTGCTTTTTCGGTATTTTACTGACAACTTTCGTTGATGGTCTTTCTTGATGTTCTCTGTACGTGAGTTATCAGATTATTTTAAGTGAACGACAGACCGAATCAACTATTCTGGGAATTCATTTCTTCGGAGTTGCTCAACTGTTTAATAATATTGAATGTATATTAAGATCTTTGGCCGTTACAGATACTATGACCAATGATTGCGAGTGTTTGCCCAGTCTCAATAAAAAAAAAACTACGTGATACTTTCCAACCAAATAGGATCTTTTATTTTTTTTTATTTTGCAGAGTGAACTTTAAAGGTCAAATACAAATCAAGTTTGTATTTAAGCAATTATACGATTGCGTTAACCTCCCTGTTCGTGTTTAATACCTACCTCTATTAATGCTTCCGAGTTTTTTTGTTTTTTGTTTTTTTTTAATGGCATTCGGCTACTGTGAAATACAGCCAGCTCAATGTGATTTGTTGCTATCAAGTATTGACACAGGGACACTACAACACGGACAAGACATTCACAGACACAACACTAAACACCCATGCCCTCGGCCGGACTCGAACCGGCGACATTCGGTACGTGGAGCTAGCACTCTAGCCCATACGCTACCGAGGCCGGCAATGCTTCCGAGTTCTTCAAGCTCAAGAGATTTTAGTCACCCTGAAACATTGGTCAAGTTTATATTTGGTCAAATCAGGTCAACCTGTCATAATCTTTCATGCTAAAAACTGGAACTATTCTAGACCCGTGTCGATACGCAAAAAATAGTAACGGGCTTACACTAGTTAATTATAAGTTTAGATGGAGCTTGAACAGTCTCTCCAACAACCCTGCTCATGTCTTTGTTGCATCGGACTGGGAGTCTTCGTCTTGATCCGCGGAGATTACTTGTACTCCATTCCAACACTGTTTTTGTCCAACTTTCCTCCGAGCAGAATGCTCGGCACACTTCCACCTCTTCATTAAAAATTAATTAAATTCTGAGTTATTGTAGGGCAAACGAGAATAAGGCATTCCTCCACTATAGCCATTCACTGACCCTATGAGTTGATTAGGAATTGTGTAACATGATATCTCTTTTTCTTTTGACTATGGCTTTACGCCTCGTCGTCGTCGTGATCATTAGAAGCGGCAAAGGATGGGAGGGCAAGGAACAGGAAGGAATTTGGCCATGGCCTTTTAAATGAAGCAACTCGAAATTCGGCTGGAGTGGTTTGGGGAAACAATGGGAAACCCAAATCTGGACGGGGATTCGAACCATCGTCCTCCCGAATGCGAGGTCAGATCGTTACCGCCAACCCATCGCACTCGATACATGTCCTATCCTGTTACTCCAAGGCGGAAATTTCATCGAAATCTCATGTTTGAATCAGATTTTTTTTTATTTAACAGACTGTGAAGCACAGTTACTGCTTTTTGAGAGACTTCAGCGACAAGGAGGTTTTAGGTACTGAAGAGAACACAGATATCGCACGGGAAAAAGAAAGAAAACAAATACAATAAAACAAATAAAGAAAACAAAAAACTAAAATACACATGCTATTACATCGCAGCAGCGTTTGCACATGAAAGTAATGCAGTAAATTAAATAATGCATTGAAAAGTATAAATGAGAGGATAAAGGTGAAGAGATGAACAGATCAGGCACTTTGATTATAGTTTTGGTTGGTTTTCAGTAATAATCTATTCAAATTTACTGATCTCCCATTCCATATGAAAAATCACCATTTCACCTGGAGCACAACAGACGTTATTTTTCCGTCTTCTTCCTTCAGGTGTAGAGTTGTCGACAATATGCTCATCACGACCAGGATACGAGTATTGGTAACTTTAAAAAAAAAAAAAAATCTGCTGTGGCCATTATGTAGTATCCGTCCAGAAATCAGCATGCATAGAATAAAAAACTATATATGACCGAATCCTAGATGACTGGACAGCGATGCTACCAAATGAGCGAACGTTGGCGCTAACCTGCCAGAATTGGTAAAAACTTAATACTTGTAATTTTAGTCAGCAGATACTAACAATCACTTCGTTCTCTTGGCATTCAATGTAGGTAGGACGATTTAACCTAACAGAAAAAAACACCCGGAAATCAGAGGCAGTAAAATTAATTTAAATAACATTAGCTTCTTGTTGCGTCAGGTCGTTATCGATAAATCTTGAGCACATGCTCACACCATTCGTCAGGATTAGCAGATGTAAAGCTGTGACTTAATATTCGGTGCCTACTGTGTCACTGCTTTCTCAACCTCATGCATGATTGTGCAGTTTTGTTTGAACTATTACATGCAGTTGGCAGTCGACATATTGTCTTGCAATCACACCTTGATTGCTGTAAAAGCTACAATCCCATTCATTTCTTTTGTCTCCCTCTACTGGACCTTTGCAACGGTAATTCGTCACAGAAAAAAGGCAACAACAGAAGCCTGAGAGGGAAAATCAAAGACAGGATATACATATATATTGCTCCACATACATTGTTAGTAACTAGAAGTAGAAATAGAAAAACTTCTGACACTAAGAAAGTAACATCGTCAACCGTCCATTATACGTAATCTCTTTCCACACAATTCTCAAAAATTAAGACACGGATACTTGTATTAGTCTTAACACTTGCTGGATTTTCAACGCTTTAACAAACCTGATTCTATTCATGCAGTCAGTCAAAGCTTTTATCGTCGTCTTTTATGTGAACACAAACGGGAATACTTGGAAGATCTACTATTTCTACTACACAAATAAATATTAGCAAACGAAAAGTATAACAACGCCTGTGAGATTCAGATACTTCTTAATAGAGATCCAAAAATGTAATAGCTTGTACAGAATGGGTTAAACTTTTGCTTATTAACATTACAATAGGCACTGACTTTTCTCCACCTCAACATACGGCGCTTAATACACTTTCAACCCACATCCTAAAACGAAAATCAAAATACTGGACTGCCATATATCTCTGTACGTTTAGACCCAGCTCGACCGATTTATGGATTGTTTCTTTCGTTTCTACAGCAGGCAAACTCCTACAGCCCTTGTTGGTTCGGAATATCGCATACTTTACAAACATTAAACTTTTTTCCTTAATTTATAGTCATTCGCACTTCTTTTCACCGGAAGAACTACACTTAAGTTACTATCATTGTGTTGCCGGCTTCTGTAAGAATATCCAGATCAAACTTATTCTTCAATGGAAATGAAGCCATTTAAACGGTGATTATTGGGGGAAGAAGAAATAAATTTAATTCATAGTGCTGACGGCGTTGGAGAAGTGCTGCTGAATGTAGGCAACCAAGTATGCAGTACAGATTAAATGTTAGATAGTACTGCAGGCGGCGGCAGTCACTTCACACATCACTTTGCCCTCATAGCAGCAATGGTCACTTTCCATTTTTGTTCTGTTTATTCGTGCCCGTTGTCAAAATTATTTTTAAGTAGACTCTCCACAAATAATAATATGAAGCATACATCTAAATTTCGCCAAACTTTGTTTCTACAATATCGGCAGTAAGATGATTGTTTCATAAAACTACAAACTACACTTAAAAAGTTTACAAATTCCGATGTTAACCAAGAACCAACAACTTGTAAAAGCACAGTCATCTTCGATGTAAGTAGTGTTATTGATATAGTACTGCTGTTAGCTATTAAACATATAGGTGGAGGGAAGTAAATGTTCATCCTAGTGACTTAGGTTTTTCGTCTTAAATTATCTATTCCTGTAATTGTACGTCCATTGATTTCAAATAAGAGAAAATTCCATTACGAAGACAATGGGCGCAAATACCACTTTCTAGAAAAATAGTTGAGGGAAAAACCAGAAGAATTAAATAATGAACTAAAAATTCAGAGAATATTTAAGTAAATTCATTTATACATATAAAGGGAGGACTACAATGCGGTAAAGACATATCAACTTTGACTAAAAATTTATGGCATATGGATGATAGGCATATGTTATGTATTTATAATTATTATTATATGCTCGAACATTATTAAATTTCTAGACGATAATAATTTGCTTACAACAAATCAACACGGATTTCGGAAGAAAAGATCATGTGAAATACAGCTGTCCTATTTACACACGATGTAATGAAAGTTATTGCTGCAGGTTCACAAGTTGATGCCATTTTTTTAGATTTTCAGAAAGCCTTTGACTCTGTGCCACACACCCGCCTTTTAGCGAAGCTACGAGCGTACGGTATATCGGATCAGCTTTGTGAATGGATAAAGGCTTTTCTAACTGGTCGGTCGCAGTATGTCGTCGTTGAAGGAGAAAGTTCTTCTAATCTAGATGTTACATCGGGGGTACCTCAAGGAAGTGTAATAGGACCACTTCTTTTCTTAATTTTTATAAACGATTTCGGAGACAAAGTGAAAAGCCTTTTTAGATTGTTTGCTGATGATGTGGTTATTCATAGGGAAGTAAGGAATTTGGCCGATTGCTTAGAAATTCAGCGTGATCTGGATATTATTTTGACATGGTGCGCTGAGTGGCAACTTACGCTAAATTGTAAAAAGTGTAAGACAATGAGCATAACTAACAAAAAGAATCCAATTGTTCAGAAATACGAGTTAAACAATTCAGTTATTGATATGGTCGATTCTATGAAATATTTAGGAGCAACAGTACAAAGGAACATGAAATGGGACTTACACATTAATTCGTTAGTAGGTAGAGCTAATTCTAGGCTGCGATTCATGGGTCGAATATTGAAAAATTGCAATGAACAAACAAAGGAGATAGCGTACAAATCTCTTGTGCGTCCACATTTGGACTATTGTTGTGCCATTTGGGATCCGTTTCGTAAGGGGTTGATCGAAAATATAGAGAAAGTACAGAGAAGAGTCCCTCGATTCGTAACGGCTTGCTACAGTCCTTATGAAAGCGTCACAGAACTGATTAGTATACTAGGCTGGGAGTCTCTGGTAGATAGACGACACACGTTTCGTTTAAACTTATTGGAAAACATGTGTACTCCCACTTTCACTCACGAGTGTAGTGAAATACTTCGTCCACCAACCTACTTGAGCCGGAATGACAGGAAAGATAAAATTAGAAAAATAAGGTGCCGCAATGATTCTTATATGAATTCTTTTTTCCCTCGTACCATTAGGGATTGGAATGCACAACAAAGAGATTAGCTTTGGTGCTGAGCATCCTCTGTCACCCACAATTTTGTGAATTGCAGAGTATATATGTAGATGTAGATGAATGAGTGGATTACGATCGTTTCTTCCGTTACAATCCTTAAAATTTTAAACTAATGAGAATTGTTGTTATTAGTACAAGGGACGAAAAAGGCAAGGAGTCATTTTAGCAAACAATCCTAAAAAAGAAGCAACTCACGTCTTTTTACTTCAGATCTATGTCGAATGCTCGAAGATGAAGTCCAAGAATCTATTTCACCTCCATTATTGGTATTTTAAAATATGTATTTCCCATAATTTGCCAATAGAACTAAACTCAAAGCTTTTCTGCAGTTAAGGTTTCATAGTTAAGAAGGCTAATAAAGTTTTAATGTGTGATTTCCTGCTTTTGACTGTTGCATTGAACAGTAAGCAGGAAAGTACGTTAAACTGATCGAATTACTGATGCTAAAAATTTCGTCTCGATTAAGAAGTGGAGCAATATAGCATCCTATGGACCTAATAATGCTTGGCAGAATAGTTCCTTCCAATATTTCCACGTCGACGACTTTAAAGCCATATCAAATCACAGTTTCATATGTTGGTAGTATATAACGTTATTAGTGATAGTCAGACCGCAAAACTCAACATGTTGCAAACACGTTTTCTTCTGGTGTAGCGTGAACTGCAGTTGTTTCACACTAGCTAATTTCAAGAAAGTAATATCGCAAGAAGTCAAAGAGAAAGGTTCTAATGCTGGGGTTCTTGCAGTTAATTTCATAATTAGACGTACGCCAACCGTCAGCTCTAGGAACACGTCGAATGAACTTTGCTACTCACAAATACCAGGGCAATAAAAAGTTCTCCTGACCCTTTTTCAAATGTTCCAATAATCTTACAAAAAATTTACCAATTGGTATTCACAAAATATTTCATTATATTAATGTCTTGATACTATGAGAATTTCTTTGAAAATAATATGGTCCATGATAAGCTGTTAGGTCTCTATTCTAAAGTAGAATTAGTTTGAATCCAGACAGGGAATGTGATTCTTTGATTGTAGTCTTTGAGGCAGAGGAAATTACAGTATACTCAGAAATATTAACCACGCAAGCTACAAACGCCGTTTCATTCCCAACACTTTCACAACATCCTGATCTTCATAATTACAATATTATTTTGATTTAAGATGAGTTTACATAAAACAAAGAAGGTGCCTAGATTTGTGTGGTTTAATTGAATATAACACCAAACAACTCTAATGCAGTCAAAGAAACATGTTAGGAAGAAATGGAAAGGTGACTGTTTCCATCATACTGTTACTCCAGGAACAAAAAGATCGTGTCTTTAAATAGTTACACCATTGATATAACCTCTTCGTGATTAAATCTATGAAATCTCATTTCACTGCAGCATAACCCCAAAAATTAGCCGATAACAACAGTAACATCATGCAAACACTTCAATTTCTTTTTCGATATTTTTTTTTGTCATCAGTCTCCCAACTGGTTTGATGCAATTCTTAATCTCTTCCTATCTTACGCTCACTTCTTTACCTCCGTTTAGCCCTTACAGTCTTTTATCTATTGCTTCCTTTGCATGCAAATTGAATATTAATGGGGATAGAATACAACTACGTTTCACTCAGTTTTCAACAGAAGCATGTTTCTCATGTTTTCTACATTTATTGTAGCCACCAGATTCTTATGAAAATTATAAATTATTCATTTACATCGATATTTTAAACTTTGTTTCTTTAAAAATTTGAACATCTTGTACAGCACCATTTAATATTATCAAAAGCTTTCTGTAAGTCAACAAACGCCATAAATGTACTCTTGATTTTCTTGTACCGCCCTTCCACTATCAACCCTAAGGCCAGAATTCCTTGTTTTTCCTAAATGCAAACTGACCTTCGCTTGATACCTCTTATACTATCCTTTCTAATCTTCTGTTTTTTATCGTCAGTAATTTTGGATTTACAGTGAGATAATTTTCACATTTTTCAGCTTGTGCTTTCTTCAGGAATATGAAAATAATACTCTTATTACAGAACAGTTGGCATATGCCCTGTTGGTATTTTAGAAGTTCAGCAGGTATTTCATCAATTCCGACTACCTTTTCTCAGTTGAGATTATTCATACCTGTGTCAAATTCTGTTGTTAGAATTATCAATGTTGTTCAAATAACGCCATTCATACAGTTTCTCTACGTATTCCTTCCATCAGATCTATCTTCTTAGCTTGTAAGTGGTGTCCCATTAGTAACTTTAATGTTTATACAGATTTTCTTTATTCTTCAAAAAATCTATTTGATTTTCACATGAGCCACATCTACTTCATCTGTGACCATTTCCTTTTATACTTTTTATCATTTTTCTTCTAGTCACTTTTCTTTGCCTTCTTATATTTCCTGAGTTTTTTATTCTTTTTAAATATCTAAAACGGCCTCATATTAAGGAGGACGCGGGCTTAAATCTCTGATCGGATATTTGAGTTTTCCATGGTTTTCTCAGATCACTCCAGGCAAATGTCGAGAGGCTTCCTTCAAAAGGCTATAGCCGAATTCCTTCCTGTTTCTGTTTCCCGCTTTTAATGAGGTCGACGTCGATAAGGCGTAAAGCCATAAACAAAAAAATTTAAAATAGTGTACCATTCTCTTCCTGTTCATCCAGGGCAATTTTGTACCTTCTCATCTGATCCATTAACTGCAAACTTTCTTCCTGATCCAAGGTTTTCGGCTAACTACTTTCCTAATGCCTAATGTATCACTCCTAGCTTTGGATTCCTTTTTTCTTAGTGCATTCCATGCTTCTTCTGTTGAATTCCTTTCAGAGTTATTTCTTGGAACTCCGTCTAAATTCTCTGCAAATTTTTCTCACATTTGGGACTGTTTCAGTTTGTTTACTTCAAGTATGTTTAATTTCTGTTACTTCTTATTATGTTGTAGTTAAACTTGTACTTCATAACTATCAGATTGTGTTCAGAGTCCATATCAGTTATCAGATATGCTTTATAGTCTAGAACTTGGTTTCTGAATCTCTATTTTTAAATCTCCTCTGATATCTAACTGTGTCTCCTGGATGTTTTCTGATGTATATACTTCGTGCAAGATACTTAAATAGTTTAGTTTTTTATGATAATTTTACATCTTTCGCAAAATTCTAACAAACTGTTTCCTCGCCCGTTTGTAGAAAAACTCAAAGACACTGCAGCCAGTTCTGCTCACATTCGATAGCCATTATTTATATTAAGTAGCAGTAGTAAAGACTTTAAAGCCAACTGCAAGTTCCAGTTTCAAAGTAGGCTCCAAGTCGGAAATTAACAGAAAGGCCAATTCAACCACAATAATACTACCTAGCAAAAATATTGATATTCCCAAAGATATTCCAAGAAAGCCGCTAGAGCCATTGATAAATGAAACAAATTGCTGATCTGACGAGATAAACAAACACTCAAAACCTAAATATAAAACAAAATATAAAACTTTTACAACAAACATAAGAAAATGGATTCAAGATTCTCAATAGGACTTGAAGCGGTATCTGCTCGAGACGCTTCATAATTAGTAATAAACTATTACCATTGCACATGATTCGGCGTGGAATTACACAGTGACTAGATAATACGGGTGACATAGAAAAAGGATGTTTACGAAGTATGCTGTTGCAACTTCGTAAAAACGAACAGCGGGAGTAATGAAGCGGTCCGCTCACGGAAGCTTCATATTTACTAGCAATCGTTGGTCGGTGCGAGCAGCGGAGACTATTTCGCAGTACAACTACCGCGGCACCCTTTGTAGTGTAGTGCAGGTGTTTGGAGATGGGAAGGGAGATAAGTGGACCGCATTCCTGGAGCGGACAGTCCGCCCTGTGCGAGCGGAGCGTGAAGTGCAGAGGATTGTGTGTGTGTGCTTGCATGGAGGATAACTCCATTAATTGATAATAAGTTCAGACTAGATTTGTTTTTTTTGTTTCATGGTGAAACCCTCGTTTTGAGGAGAAGACTGCAGCTGACCAGTAAGACGCCGTTCGAAAGAATAGTAATCGAATGTGCGTCCAGTGTTAAACAAGTGCGACGATAAAATTTTGTTCTGTGTGTGTTGCGCGCAGAAATTCGAGAAGATCCGGATAGCGCCGACTTCAACATAAACGTCAGCTGGATGGTAAATACAACATTTCTATTCCGCCTGAACAAACCGAGGCAAAGTGTGGCGCATGTACCCGAAAACGAAAACTTGTAGGAACTTGTGCTCTCTGATTTTGATTTAGTCGGACTTTGTTTATGTTTTATAATTTAATTGTTCATTTAATCAATTTATTATATTGATTTAATTCTTGTTACATTTGTTATTCAATGCAATCACCTTTTCATATTGATAACAATAAATGTATCAGTAGATAAAATAATTCAATTTTTCTTTATAATAAAACAAGTAATTGCATTTGTAATTGTTTATTGAAAATTCTGGAAGGACTCCTTCCATGGCGCCCATTTAAAACCGAACAAGATATTATATATACATAAAATAAAACTTAATGATAGAGAGCAATAGCAACTGGTGGCAATCCTTAAACCGGGTACACTACAGACTGCAGTTTGAAAATAAGAAAAGCCCAGTTATTCGAACATATGATGGAAGGCACAGGCAAATTAACGGAAGCATAGACGGACTTTGAGTTTTTTTTTCGGCACCTGATGTCCCAAGTCGTCTTTTATGCAAGAAGGCTTCCGAAATTTGGAAAACAAGAGTGAGATATTATAGTCGGATGATGTGTAAAGATGCATAACCACTTACGCATTACGCAATAAACTGTAACGCTTGCAACAATTAATTTCAATAACGTAACAAATCCTTTCAAATTAAACAGTCTGTAAAAAAACTAATATAAAAATCAAATTGATATGGTCCTTTTGCAAATAATGATTGTTATGGAATAAAAAATTTCTGGTATCGAAAGTATGACAAACATGGACTCTGAGAGCAACACTGGTACTCAGTTTTGATTAAAGATGGTCTAATCTATGAGGACGATGAAAGTTTAGACTCAGGACAGGGTACTTCGTTATATTCTAATGAAAAATGTGTTATTAATATTTGTGTAGTTCCATCAAGTACCAGCAAAAAAGTGTAATTGGCGGATTTTTAAACAACAGAGACTCAATATTTATTGGGAAGGAAATCGTCCAGAATAAAAACCGGAGGCAATTTCAAATGTGTCCTGGATTCTAATGATCAACGTCCCGATGCCAATTTTTGCCTGGAGCTAGGAATGATGATTGATGGAATCGGGTTGACTGTACCTTTCTGCTGTTGCGTGGATATAAACTTTGTTTCACTTATACGAATTCTACATCCAAAAGTAAATTGGATGGAATTATATGCAACCAATAATATAATACCCTTTGTAGGTACTGATGACGTTTTCCAGACAGCATTGCCGGCTGTTGTGCACATGTTTGCCGAACCAAAATGTCTGACAAATTTTCATCGCAGGGTTATTCGAAGTTCAATACTTCTCTCCTAAGGGTCAAAGAATGTGAAAAACTCGTTGTTTGGTATTAATCCATCGAATCTTGTCAAAATTACATTTCTGATATGACTAGATGTCTCTACAATGCCAAACTCAAAAATTGTAAAGCTATCATTTCATACTCTCGCAGCAAAAACTTTTGAATATACCACACTGTGGAATTTTATTACAGAGGCTAGAGGGATTTATGCAGTAAATATGTCCACACCATCCAAGATTAAGTTTTTCAAAAGGTTCAAACAGAAAAATCATTAAAAACCAAGCGTCAAAGATAAAAGCGCTTATAGTTAGCTGGATTTTGTAGAGGAGGAAACAAGTTCCCTTTACCACTTAATCATTTTCCCAGAGCAAGTAATTCAAACGACCAAAACATATCTCAATATCGATTTGGAAGATATAAATTTCATTCAAATTTAACAAATGACTCAGTGAACAGCAATGAAAGTACACCTGGACGTATTTCCCTATGATATGCACAGAACGATTTGACGAATTCGGAAGTTCCCTGGCCTCGACGGCGTATCTTCAGAATTCTATAGATATTTCTAAGATGTCAACTGAAACAAAATGATTGAAATTTTAATTATGTCTGGTATCTCAATCGCCTGCCTGATGCTTTCAGTGATAGTGTAGATACTTCTTTTTATTCGCAAAGGTTCCCACACTAAACGGCATCAAGAAATTAAGACCAATTACCCTTACAAATTCAGATTACAAGATCTTCTCAAAAGAAGATCCATTACTAACAAAAATCCTTGGCACATACCAAACAGACGCTATCCTTAACCTGGAAATACATATTATATTTTTTATATAGAAAATCATAAGTTTTGCAGCGCAGGGGAAAATTTTCTTCCTTTAATTTGAAAGAGGCATGAGATCGAGATGGTTCAGTGTTCAAGGAACTGAATTCAAATCCCAACAAGAGGAGTCTTGTTAACGGTTTTTTATTTAATTTACGTAAGGGCAGAGCCGTAAGACAAGGGTTTGCACTTTCGATGATCTTTTTCGCTATTTATATGAAATCTTTATTACGGTAAGTTTGCGATTTAACGAATGGTTTTATTTACCAAGGTAAAATCTGTAATTACAGAGATACTGGATTTTACGTCACCAGAAATGGTATTTTGAACTAATTAGAAATCAGTTGAGACTACTTAGCAACGTATGTGGAGCTATAGTTATCAGGATTCATACATATTGGATTTAAAAATTACATGTGAGTGCAGGGTATGAAGTAACTAAACTCGTGCAGTTCTGTGGGTTTATGGCAGGAACATAGTTAACTGGCGCAAAGTACGTGTAGTTTACCTTGTTATATGTGTCTCATCCAGACAAAGAAAAGGTCCAAAGGCTGCTCCAAACTTAGGTAATAGAAGTGCAAAACAGTCTGAAAGATAGTCTGTCGATAGTGAAGAGTAAATTTTGTATCTTCTCACATTGGCGAGTTCAGAATAATAACTTCAAACTTACAATCAGTGGATCAATTATGAAAGTGGTCATTGAACCGAAGTTTCTCGGCATGTGATCGGCCCCTTAACTGCAGTGGTGTAGACGCATACTAGAGTTAAAGAGATCATCCATAAAACGGTTGAACATTCTCTCCAGTAAGAGTGCGAGTCCCATACTGCTTCAAAGCAACAAAGTCAAATAAGAAACATAGTGAAATATGGAGGCTTGGTTTACAAAACTGCATCTAAATCTACCCTCGCAACGTTAGATATCTTCCAATAGGCAGTATTGTCAATGGTGGATGGCTTCCTGAAAGCTCATTCCATTGCGGCGATGGAGGCAGAAAAAGCAGCTATACCAATAGACTTAAAGAGGAAGAAAGTTTAAACGAATATCTGGATAAAAGTGTGTTCTAGCTAGCGACACTTAAGAAAAGTACAGTTCTTGCACGAACATTCTGGCAAAGAATCAGAACTTCACAAAGCATCTTGTCATGTGAGCTTCTTGCAAGCAACAGCTCAGTGGGCCATTTACAGTTCAGAGGTCAACAGCATGTACAGTGAGGAAGAACTAAGGTAAAGATCAGATTTTTCCCATGCATCTCACCTTTTCCTTAAGACCGATCGTTAAAAGATCACAGTGAGAAGAAAATAAAGAGCCACTCATTAGAAGAGCTTAAAACGACATGAAAGAAGTTGCAAAAAAAAAAAAAAAAAAAAAAACCGGACGGCTCAAAGGATGTCGGAATCACTAGCACCTCTGCATTTGAGGAATCAGGCGACTGCGTTTACGAAGTTTACAGTGTATCAGAAAACTTTCGACATTCTCCTTAAAGCTTCATGCAGTACCGGATTAACCATGTAGCAGGAGGTAGCAAATGCTACGGCCTCGCGCCTTCTAGGGGGCCTCGCGCCTCCTAGGGAGGGCCCCGCACCTGGCAGGCCGGCGACCATTTTTTTTTTTTTTTTTTTTTTTTTTTGACTCTACAATTTTCCCCCGGACGGTAAAAATCGAGGGCCTCTTCTTCACATTTGCTACAGGCCTCGCGCTTTCTTAATCCGGCCCTGGCTTCATGCTATCAAAAAAAGTGAGTAATATGTACATTATGCAACTCAATTAAAGTGATACACATGAGCTCTATAAGTACCTTACAATCAAACATGGGATGCCAAAGGAAAGGCGTAGGAATTATCTAGTTTACGGCATAACCAGGAAATTTAAGAAGAGATGAGCCAAAGGGATAGGAGTGCAGTTACAATGGATGTCGGAACATTGAGTGAGTGGGAATGAGGCTGCCGACAGAAAAACACATCAACAAATCTCAATTAAAATGAGAGGTATGTTATTAAAATATCAACATACATTTTGACAGCATTTACGTTATAACAAAGTTTTTTTTTTTAGTATTACACCTTTTTATACAATAGTTATATCCAAATAATATTTTTACATAATGATTCCTTAAGATGTGACTTAGATGCCAACTACAAAAAAATTTAGTTTTAATCGGCATTTTCAACCAGTGTTACTGTAAGGGATAAAATATTAGAAGTAATGTAGTGTATGAGAATCGAGAGGCTCTTTAACACAGTCGGAACTTATGTTAAAAGAAAAATATTGATGATAAGTAGAATATCACATCCAGAGTAGTGTCTTGCAAACTGCCGTGTACTCACGCTCGGTTATTCCTGTGACCGGTCCTGTCTACCCGGGCGAGCTTTGACCACTGCATCATCCCCAGCCTCGATGGTCAAACGAAGGCTAGGCGGACAAACGAAGGCCCGGCGGACAAACGAAGGTTCGTCAATGCAGGCAGCCAGAGCATTTTCTGCTTGTACTTTTTTCAAGCAGTTGTTGTGGAGGTTGTTGTCTATTGACATTTCCTACTATTTGTTAGTGTTTTGTGTCTTTGCTTCTGGTTTTCCTTTATGTTTGCTCCTTATTTATTTTATGTTGCTTCTAGGATTGCTAATGGTCTTTTGTGTTTGTCATAAGCTGTATTATATTTACCAAGACTAGTGATGAGGAGGTTTGTTGACTTCGCTGCTGTTCTGTAGAACTTTTCGGTGATGTTCTTTATTCTTTCAGTGAGTAGTGGGATGCCTGCAGCTGTGTGCAGGTCTATTGTAGGGAACAGGGTTGGTACATGGAGAGCCCTCCGCAACGCCCTGTTTTGCATAGTTTGTAGTCTGGCCAGGGAGGTTTTGGAGGCGTACCCCCACACCGGGCACGCATATTCAATAACTGGTCTGACCAGACTGCAGAAGATGTTTACGCCAATGTTGGGAGCCAACGTGCTCTCCCTGTTGAGAACAGGGTATAATTGCTGGAGACGAGCTGCTACTCGACGTCGGAGATCTTCGATATGCCGAGACCATGTCAGTCGCTTGTCCAACGTCACCCCTAGGTATTTTACCGTGGGTGACCATTCAATTTCTTCCCCATTTAGTTTGAGTGTTGGGGAAGGATCTCGTCGAGGAGTGCATTTCCCCGTGCGCCTCGTCAACATGATTGCTTGGGTTTTTGATGCATTTAATGTAATTCTCCATCTTCTCGCCCATGCTAGGGTTTGCTGGAGAACTTCCTGAAGCCTGCGAATTGCGGCTGCTTTAGACCTGTGGGCGATAAAGAAGGCAGTATCGTCTGCATAAAGTGCTGTTCGTACTGATGCTGGTGCTGGAATATCTACTGTGTACAAACTGTACAGCACCGGTACCAGCACAGAACCTTGCGGTACGCCTGCATTTATGGGTCGTCGAGTTGAGAGGGCGTCTCCCACTTTGATCGTCAATGCAGGAATAGCGCATAGTGTCTTTCTCGCCCGAAATGTGTAACAAGGTTGGTACATCATAGAAAACTGTTCAAGGTTGTTTTCTCGAATCTACAGTATATCAGTAACTACTACCAACACTTTGTGTATGTTGTAGCAATTGAATCGTCGTAGACATGAAATGTAACGTGTGTTTGATAAATATATGTAACTGAAGTATTACAAATACGAGATTAGTGCATCGAAAACCATATCTTAAATAAGTCATCTATAGCTACTGATATACATGAAGTATACCCTGAATCCATATTTAGTGCAATATGATTTATATGGAGGTTTCAAATATATGTGATTTCTTTTAAGGATTTTTACCTATGAATGCACAAAATTGAAATCACTTTAATGATATAACTGGTACCACTCTCAAACGTGATTGTAAATAACCAAAAGATCATTAATATATTCAGGAGAAAGATTGTTCCACTTTCATGAAATGCCGGAACATCATCACAGAAATGTTGAAATTTGATACAATCTGCCGATCAACATAGAATTGTGTCCGGTCTTTAAGTATCAGAATTTTACAAAAGTAAACTGACACAAAATTATAACACGTATAAAATAACAGGAAGAAGACATATACTCTCTACTCTTTAATTTTTCAGTTACCTTCGATTAGCGATTTTAAGACTGGGATGCCGTTTATGATCATTCGGATTGTACGGAGCGAGTACCAGCGTCGCTTCGTCCCCACGCAGCACGTGAATAACAGACCCAGCCTACTGTCAGGCTCGAGCTTACGTCCAGGCTCGGTCCCCTGCACTGTATTTCCGGCATTTGGACGCAGAGGTCACGCTAGCAGCGATAAACCGAGCGAGCCTAGACAGCCTTTGCACGACTCTAGCCCTGAGTATTTCCCGAGAAACGGCAGGATCTTTAATTCCCTACTTTACACACCACGTAACACAATAACTACAGCTTCTGCTAATCTTGTTTATTTGACACCAGCGTGACGCTCATATTCTGATGAATAGTTGCAGTGAGCCTTGAGACTTTGTTCACCTTGTTCGTGTTTCCTTATGGTGAGGCAATGCCGTCGAGATAATGCCAGGCAACATCTCTACTTAGTTTGCTACGCCCGCACTCAGACAGCGCCACCAAACCTACGGTCGCTAGCCTGTGAGATGGTCACCGCTAACCACCAAACGGCCAGTATGTTTCTTTCTGCTGCCGTCTTCATCGCATTTGTCACCTCCGCAAGTCATGCAGCCTCTCCTAGTGAGTATAACGCTATAAACAATCAGAATTTTACAATTAGCACACATGTGATTACTTGTAAATAGATTGGCAAAGCCACCATTTACTGAGCTGAACTACGAGGGTGAGTCAAATTAAAACCTTAAATTTGTAATAAAAAATCGTAATTTCGCGCCGTTATCCTGTAAGTTGGTAAGAGTGCTACAAGCAGCGTGCAGAATGGCCTGTAGGTGGCAGCATAGTGCAGATGCACAAATACCGTCGCAGTATCAATATAAAGATGGCTGCCCCACTTGAGACTTGCGCCAGGGAAGAACAGCGTTCTGTTATTCGGTTTTTGAGTAGTGAAGGTGTGAAACCTATTGAAATTCATCGAAGAATTACGGTTCAGTACGGTGATGCATGTTTGTCACAGCAGCAAGTCTACGAATGGAGTAGGAAGTTCGCAAATGTTGTGGCTTCAGTGGAAGTTGCTCCTCGTCCAGGTCAGGCACAACGAGTTGTGACTCCACAGAATATTGCATAGTGATGGAAAACCGCCGAGTGAGACTGAATGACATTGCAGCATGTTTAAAGATTAGTCATGGTTCAGTACACCACATTGTGCATGATGTGCTCCAGTTTCAGAAAGTGTCTGCAAGATGGGTGCCACGGCAGCTGACTTCTGAAATGAGAGAACGACGTGTTGATGCTTGTGAAGAACTTCTTTAGCGCTTTGAACGAGAAGGTGATAGCTTCCTTGTAAGAATCGTTACTGGGGACGAAACCTGGGTTTACTTCCACCAACCGGAAACGAAGAGAGCGAGCATGGAATGGCTCCATTCCTCATCACCAAAACCAAAGAAGTTCTAACAGAACAATCAGCAGGGAAGGTTATGATGACTCTATTTTGGGACGAAAAAGGCGTCATTTTGGAGCATTACATGCCTAGAGGGACCACTGTCACTAGTGCATCATACACAGGTCTCCTAAAAAATTATCTTCGACCTGCAATCTAAGTGACGTGGATTGCTGTCATCAGGTGTCCTTTTGCAACATGACAATGCAAGGCCCCACACTGCCCGAACAACAGTTGCAACAATCACAGACCTGCATTTTGAGTGTCTTCCTTATCCACCATACTCACCAGACCTTGCCCCAAGTGATTTCCATATGTTTGGACCACTCAAAGAAGCAATGGGAGGAAAGAAGTTCCGTTCTGATGAAGAGGTACGCCACGCGGTGCATGAGTGGTTGCGCAGACTACCAAAAGAATTTTTTTCTAAAGGAATTTATGCACTTTGTAAGCGCTGGAGGAATTGCATTGAGCGTGGGGGAGATTATTTTGAAAAGTGATACAGCTTTGTACCACTTCTGCACAATAAATAATATTTAAAAAAATATTTAAGGTTTTCATTTGACTCACCCTCGTAGTTTTGAAGTTCAGCAGTTACCTAGTACAAATGTTTCTTACTCTAGAGATAGGTATAAATGGGGATCTATGTCCCAAGTCACTAATTGTCGAAACCTGAAAGCACTAGTACATAAAGTGAAAATGTCAGCATATCAACTTAATTTTCTTTTAAGGTACTGTGTATGGTGATTGTAAGAACCTCTAGTGAAGGTAGGAAGGAAATCGACCGTGGTGCGTATTGAGGAAACTTGTTGGCAGATGCATGCTGTGATCTGAGCAAACTATAGAGAAATGAAACCTGAATTATAAGACCAAAATTTAAGCTTCCGATTTCTCTAATCGTTGTCCGTCACCTCAACATTCGCCCATCCAACAGTGACGGGATTTGCCCCAGAAACTACGAACAAATTTTCACTAACATTTCGGAAGAAGTGATTTTGCGTAGTTACTGATCTCAAGACTGTTAACTAAAGATGAAACACAGCGACACAACATGCTCAGGGGAAGGCAATACGAACGGTAATCGTCGACAGTGCGAAGTAAACCAGTACTCCAGCAATTGAAAGTCCAGCATAAAATCTAACACTGGGCTTCATGAAACCATATAGTGACAGCATCAAAATAATAAGTTTCAGGTATTGTGTTAGCATACCTATTAAAACGTGTCAATAATGCTACGAATACCAACTGTCTAATGAGACAAAGTTGTAGTCTATCCCTATTAATATTCAGCTTGTATGTAGAGGAAGCAATATAGGAAGTGAAAAATGTGCCTGCAGCATAAGTGTCCAAGGAAAAGAAATCAGCGAGCTACGATTTGCTGATGAAATCATCTTGATAGCAGAACAGGATGAGGATATTGAGAAGTTACTGAATAGCATGAACAAAACACTGCAGGAAGAGTCTGGACTAAATATAAATCAAAGCAAGACAAAACTGATGAAAAGTTATACTAATAATAGTATATTAAATATAAAATAGGATCGGATGCGATGTAAGTGAATTCTTCTACTTGGAAAGTAACATTACAAATGATGGCCGAAGTATGAATGATATTAAAACCAGAATAGCAATAGCAAAAAGAGGCTTTATGAAAAAGAGGAATCTTTTGGTTTCAAATATTGATCCAGGACTTAGAAAGAACTCTACGTGTGGAGCAGAGCACTTTATGGTAGCGAAGTATGGACTTAAGACATACCAGAAAGAAGGAAAATTGAAGCAATTGAAATGTGGTGGTACAGAAGTATACAGCAAATTAGGTAGACAGATAAAGTACGAAATGAACGAGTTTTGAATGGGCGAGAAAATAAGTTAGTGAAAGAGGCTAACAAAAAGAAGAACAGGATTGTAGGCCATATTTTGTGACATTCAAAATTGGATAATTTGGTAGTGGAGTTAGTTGTTAATCGAAGGTAAGAACTAACTTTAGAGAAAGACAGAGATTAGAATATTTGAAGCAGATAATTGAGGACGTAGGCTTTAAGGGGTATGTTGAGATGAAGAGGATAGCGCCAGGTAGGAAGGAATGATGGATTGCATCAAACCAGTCGAAACACTGATGACAGTCAAAAAGAGAGAGAGAGTCATCAATGTGTTGGGTGTTGTATTGTTCTGGTTCAGTATTTTTTCAGGATACAATGTCATTCCTACATGTTGCAGTGTGCGGTGTTGCTGCGGGTAGAGGTCGTGTTGTTGGAGGTGTCAAGGTGTCGGGACTCACTTACCCCTGGTTCGCCGCACTGATGTACCCCGATTGGCCCTTACAAAGTATATGCGCGGGCTGCCTGGTCTCTGAAAGACACGTCCTCACCGCTGCACACTGCTACACTAACTCGTGAGTAAAGCAGTTCATCATTACTCTCTAAATGCTGTTCTGATATCTCTACTTATCAAATATAAAATATCGAAAATACCAGAACCAATGTGCTTAAAGTGAGAAAAGTTTGTGTAGATTATTCATGTTAAAATGTAGCTTTATGATATGAACATTGTATGAAAAAAATTCTCGTGTGGCAAAGAATCAAAAGTTAATAAAATAGTCGAACATCAAAGTCCCAAAACTGTAATAACTACAAAAAATATGTCTCTGAAACCTGACCCTATGGTACTATTCATAAACGTGATCCGTCGTTAGATATTTCTTAAAGTACAGCATTAACAAATGAAGGATAGAGAAGTGGCTGATAAAATTTCGAGTAATATATACTATTAGGTGTTTTCATGATTATTAATTTAGAAACGAAGCGTTTCTACGTCGATTTATATCAGATATAAAAATTTCTCTGGCTACCCGCCGGGCGTTTATAGGACAGTTGTTTTAGATCTAATTTTCAACAAGAGTAAGAAGAGTCGTTCTTGAAATGCCGTAAGAATGTGGCTTCTTTATTATTATTATTTTACGACTCGACATCATCGAAGTCATTATAGGCTGGATGGCACTAGGTTCAAGGAACGGGTAGGAATTCGGGGCATGGCTTTTTGTAGGTATCATCCCGGCATTCACTTCAAGTAATTTCAGAAAACCATGGAAAAGAGAAATCTGTACGGCTGGATGGTGATTAGAACTGGAGTCCTACCACATGCTAAACGGAGAGTGTTTCATTAAAATGCAGCGGCGTCAAATCCTTCTATTCTAGTGTATATAGTTAAAAAAATACATCCAGTTATGTGTAGTGACTTGCATCTATAAAACTAAAGATGATCCCAGTTTAGGCCTTTAACCCATAAGGTGAGATTGGTGAAGGCAATGAAACAAAGTTCGGGCTTCAGAGTTCGGAACTAGAATGAAGATAGTGTAGTCAGTGCCAGTGTACATGACATCTTTATATTTCGGTTTTATGACATCCTTCCCCATCGAATCAGTGCATGCATCAAGGGCAAAGTGTGTGCACCGTCATACTGATAAGTGGGTTATGCTGTAAGGAAAGTCTCATTCAGTGCGTTGGAGAATATTCATTTTTGTATGACTTTCAGCATTCTTAGTACGAAAACATACCAAGATAGCAGAAACGTGGAATGAAATAGCTGAAAAGCTCAAACAGATTATTGAGTATACATTTATTTATTTTATACAGCATCTTTTATTTTCCACAATCCATATTGTAACGTTCTGACCTCATTAGCTAAATGAAAAGTAATTAATCTAATTATTTTATTAATTTTATCATGAAGGTAGAACTTTATTGAATATTTTGTATGAGAAATTATCAGTGTTTTATTAAAATTACTGATAGACATTTTTTTGTAACAACAATTAATTAAAATCAATCAACTGTCCTTCTGCGGGCGCCAGGGTATTTTACATAAAATACACAAAATTACAAAGTGAAATATTCAATATTTTATGTGTTCACTTGTCAAATGATCGTTTGCTCCGGGCAATGAGAGTTCTTATCTGCAGGGTCGTAGCTGGGCAATGCTATGAACTTGCGCTTGTAGCTAGCACAATGTCCTTCATACGACGATATATAATTACCGAATTTGACGTCGGCCACACACACTGGATGAAGTTTTCTGCTCTGCTACGGACCAGTGTGGCACAGTTCCTCAGGGCGTCCTTTGCCTGAGCACATCTGCTCAAACAAAATAGCTGATGTCCCGTTCCAGGCAGCACAGTCCCATTAACGGACAGACAGTGCACATCGACCGATCGTGCTTGCCGGCCGGCACCGAATACAACTTCTCTCCTCTCGTTAGTCGTGCCACATGAAAAAAAAAAAATCCGCAGATCACCCTGTTTGTCTACCTGGCACGCACAGATCTCCCCTCCATTAGGCCCACACACTTCTCCCCTCGCTAATTCTAGGAACCGGCCTGCTGGCATTCCTCAGATCTGCCGCTCCACACCTTTACACATCGCCCAAATGCCCACTAAAATATTCCACATTTTATTAATAAATCTAACGTTTATGAATGTAACGAGCGGTACAAGACGCGTTCGTTACAATATATATAATAAAATTATTATAAAATTAAAATGAATTTACGTTGATGAAGTAATTTAGAAAATGGTTTCATACCGCATAGGCAGCATCAGTTGATCTCTCTCAATCGACTAGCGGTTGAGAAAGCATTGGCATGTTGATTTGTTGTTATTGTGTCACCTTTTAGTACAGTTTCAGTGAACTGTTTTGTGTAACTTCTTAAGAAATCGTGAAGGTAACATGTAGCTTTGACAGCATGGACTTCGCTATTTACATCCAGCTCGATAGGCCTAAAAAATATACGCCACGTCTGAGCTGAAATTCCATGGCTATTTTCTATTGCCCTACAATGATGTTTGTTGAATTATTTTGCACTTCATCATTTATAATTGTAGTTTTGCTAAAGGGCACATTAAATAAGTTTGTAGTTTGAATCCTTCATCGCCTAAAAATGGAATGGGCGTGTCTGAACCAGGTAATGATTTTGGTGGCAGGATAGTTTTGTGAAGTACATACTGACTTTTTCGTCTTGAACTATTTCAAGCAAGAAGAAGCAATTCTTCTTCGTCGGATAAACTGCTGGACATGTTAACAAGAAAGGGGCAGACACAAATAAAAAAAAAAATTTATAACTCCTTCCTTCATCCACGATTGCGTCGTCACTGGTCCGCCCTTCAACTGTCCGCGCTCTGTTCATCCAGAAAATATTATACGATTTTGTAATTACTGAAGTAACATCAAATACACTATCAACCCGTGAAGTTTCGTTTCCTCTTCCTCTTCTGGGACCTTCACTCTTGGGCAGGCAGTGTATATCATTTCATCATACAGTAAGGACAACACAGGATGAATGCATCAATAACTCGTAAGTACCCATGACCAGTTCAGTACGATAGCCGCTAAACCACGTGAACAGAATGCGTGGTCCTCATTGCACTGCCACCACTCTGAACGACTCTCCCTCTCAACACAAGGTCTGAGGAAAATTGTATGCTGCAATGTGTTTGCGTTACCTTTCTCGGTATACCTACTGTTATCGTAATGTATAAATGAGAAAAAAGGGAATCTCGCCACGCTGGGTCGCCGATATCGATACGTTTTCGTGTACACGCACTCTAATACCGCATAGTAAGACTCTACGGATCTCATCCTGTTGGGCCCTCGTTTTAGAGACGTCAAAGTTTATGGCAATGTCTGACTGGTGCAGAGAATGTTGTGAATTTCTTCAAAATTTAGTGTTTGTTCATTTTCTAATGCACTTAAATTTAGTGCGAATTGAAAATAATTATTTTACAATGCACTCCACTGCGCTAAAGTTGTGACTTGTAGTTATTTATTTTATTTTATTTGTCGTATGGCAAGCAGCTAATAGTGACTTGTAGTTTTACAGATAAATAAAAACAATAAATGTATTTACAAAATAGAAAACGCGCCTGAACATCAGTAACAGAAACAGGAAATTGCTTCACGCGAAGACATTATCAAAATTAAGTCCATAATTCGTCACCAATTAAGAACTCCTGCAGTTAAAGAAGTGAATACTATTATTTCGAAATTAATAAATGAGATATCGCTTTTCAGGAATCACAATCAAATACAGGAGCTGGAGAGGGTGCTAAGAAGGACTACTAGATTTATCTCTGAAAATTTCTGCAGAACACTATCAGTAAGCGTAACGGTAAAGGAGGTAAAAAGAGATTAATTGGAACACAGGTGGAGGGTGAAGACAGTCATGAAACTGTAAAAGGCGTATACTGGTGATGAGACGTGGAAAGATATTAGTGTAATAGTACATGCAAAGGGAAAATGACCATGACCACAATCTGACCCTCGATTTCAGACACAATGGTGTGGGAAGATTTTCTTTCGTAGGTAAGGTGATCAGTAATCTAAATAACTTAATAAAAGAAATGATGAATAATTTACGACGAACGCTGGAAGAATTTAATGTCGAAATTTGTAGAGGACAAAAGTAGGCGTGTACAGGAAAGGGGAATTGTGGATGTGTAGGGAAATTGCCAAAGGAGCATGCGCTCCATCGCAATTAAATTAAATTAAATTTGTTTGTTGTAAGATGTCACGTGATAAAAGTGCACTTGAGAGGAGTTACATTCAGAAATTCTGAATGGATTTACCAACAATGTGCTTCAAGTCCTTGTAACACGAATATCAACCAAAAACTTGTAAAAAAATACAAGCAGTGAACATGAGGAGGCTTCCAAGAATACGTTTTATCATTAGAATCATCGTAAATAATTATTGGAATATTTTAAAAATATATCTATATGCCGAAAAAAAAGCTATCGATAAACTTCTCATAAAATTCTTCAAAGAAATTACAAGAAGTTGCATAATAACTAAATTAGTTAAAATATATATTGATACGCAGAAATGAAAATCAAACAAAGCATGAAACTTTGGGATTTTATCGCGCTTACTTGCAGTACTGACTGCAAACGAGAGACATTCATTGCTGTAAGTGTTCCGCGTTCTTTTGTGTTCCACTACCTGCACATCAAAATCGGGGAACCTGGGGGCTTCCCTCGTAAGTACAGTATGTGCGCGTTATGTATTAGAATGAAAGAAGGCACAGGATGAAACACTGAAATCTTGCTCCTACGAAACAGCCAGGAAGCCATCAGATTTTATGTACTCTTTGGATGGACAAATTACTATTAGCGGTACCGTTTACATTCACTCAATAGCCGTTGTGGAAATGTTTTGGTATCAACCTAAATACAATGGGGATCTGCCGCATTACCTCTCCTATCCTGTTGGACGCTTTAACCGTTTGATGAAAGTTTTTTCTAATACCTCGTCGACGCATTACCTCTCATATCCTGTTGGACAATTTAACCGTTTGATGAAAGTTTTTTCTAATACCTCGTCTACGCATTACCTCTCCTATCCTGTTTGACAATTTAATCATTTGATGAAAGTTTCTTCTAATACCTCGTCGATGCATTACCTCTCCTATCCTTTTGGACAATTTAACCGTTTGATGAAAGTTTTTTCTAATACCTCGTCGATGCATTACCTCTCATATCCTGTTGGACAATTTAACCGTTTGATGAAAGTTTTTTTAATACCTCGTCGACGTATTACCTCTCCTATCCTGTTGGACAATTTAACCATTTGATGAAAGTTTCTTCTAATACCTCGTCGATGCATTTCCTCTCCTATTATTTTGGACAATTTAACCGTTTGATGAAAGTTTTTTCTAATACCTCGTCGACGCATTACCTCTCCTATCCTGTTGGACAATTTAACCATTTGATGAAAGTTTCTTCTAATACCTCGTCGATGCATTTCCTCTCCTATTATTTTGGACAATTTAACCATTTGATGAAAGTTTTTTCTAATACCTCGTCGACGCATTACCTCTCCTATCCTGTTGGACAATTTAACCGTTTGATGAAAGCTTTTTCTAATACCTCGTCGACGTATTACCTGTCCAATCCTGTTGGACAATTTAACCGTTTGATAAAAGTTTTTTCTAATACCTCGTCGACGCATTACCTCTCCTATCCTGTTGGACAATTTAACCATTTGATGAAAGTTTCTTCTAATACATCGTCGACGCATTACCTCTCCTATCCTTTTGGACAATTTAACCGCGTGATGAAAGTTTTTTCTAATACCTCGTCGACGCATTACCTCTCCTATCCTGTTGGACAATTTAACCGTTTGATGAAAGTTTTTTCTAATACCTCGTCGACGCATTACCTCTCCTATTCTGTTGGACGATTTAACCGTTTGATGAAAGTTTTTTCTTATACCTCGTCGACGCATTACCTTTCCTATCCTGTTGAACAATTTAAGTTTGATGAAAGTTTTTTCTAATACCTCGTCGACGCATTACCTCTCCTATCCTGTTGGACAATTTAACCATTTGATGAAAGTTTCTTCTAATACCTCGTCGACGCATTACCTTTCCTATCCTGTTGGACAATTTAACCGTTTGATGAAAGTTTTCTCTAATACCTCGTCGACGCATTACCTCTCCTATCCTGTTGGACAATTTAACCGTTTGATGAAATTTTTTTCTAATACCTCGTCGACGCATTACCTCTCCTATTCTGTTGGACAATTTAACCGTTTGATGAAAGTTTTTTCTAATACCTCGTCGACGCATTACCTCCTCTATCCTGTTGGATAATTGATCTGTTTGATGAAAGTTTTTTTTTTAATACCTCTTCGACGTCGAGGACATTATAGGCGGGTAAAGACTGAGGATCAGAAACGGAAGGAATTCTGCCACGCCCTTTCGGAGGAACCATTTGGGCATTCACTTGGAGTGATTCTTTGAAACCTTGGAAGTTGGATGGTCGGAAGGGGAGTCGTACCTACGTCCTCCCAAATGTGAGGCCAGAGCGTTACCGCTCACCCACCATGTTCGGTGCGTTAAGGGTCCCACGTGTCTCACGACTTCATGCTCTCTCGCTGTGACACTTCCATAAGGTACAGCTGACAGTTACGCTGTTATCAAGCGAAGCCGGTAGAGTGGCGGTCAGACCCGGAAGATCAGCATGACAAGTACGACCGAGGTACTGAAGTGTCACGCTGATTGCGACATCAGAATATGTAATTAATTTTATTTATTATAAATTTATCAATTAATATTTAGCATGGGGGGGTAAGAATTGATAATCAGGGCACCATTTAAAACAACTATTTATTAAATCAAGCATATGGATTGAATTAATTAATTTGACATCATTTAGAGATTAGATTTGGATAGCGTGAACTGTCAAGAATACATTATTGGTTCGCAGGGTCGTTTGCCAGGGTAGTGGGTGCCAGTGGTGAACGCATTTAATACACGCAATACGGTATTTTTGGCTTCTGCAACGGCAGCTGTAGTAGGCAGGTCCGCGGTGGCGCTCCTTGCGACACGACTACGGGACTGCGCGAAGTGGTCCAATCAGCTCACAATCGACGTTGTGCCGACGTAGAGCGGCCCCTCAACTAACTAGGAAGGGAAGAGGTCGACACAGTCTGGTGACGAAACTGTTTCTTGGAGATGAAGACTGGAAAGCTCATCCAGAAGGAGCGCGAACTCACGCTCACACTCGCGAATTATATTCGGGCTCACACTCTCGTGATCTCCAAACGAGTGTCGCCACCCTCCGCCTAGCGGTCCAGCGGATTGGGGGAAGGGCGAGGGGTAGCCACATTCCTTGGCTGATAGCTACCTGGCTAGCACCCCGGCTCTCAAATCCGTTAGCAAACTTACGTTACTGCAACTTCACACGGCTGTAATGTGTCAGTAAAATACATACAAAGCACTCTCAACCACGTGAAGGATAACATAAAGAAACAAGAGAACTAACGAATCCCTTTGGTGTTGGCATCCATTTTTTTCGTTTGGTTTTATTGGATCAATATGTTCTAAGGACTCCTGCTTTGCTAAGATTACTGTCGTCAATCAAAAGACTTTCTCGTTGTTAAAAACAACACTTGCTTTGCCGGCATTCTAGGCATTGAACATCACCTGTTTATGTGACAATAAACAGCCGAAATGTAAAATTGCCTGCCACAGGTTGAAGGAGTCGATTGTCCGGAGTATATTATTCTGCTTTTCAATCACGAAACATAAATACTGAATTTGGTACAGAATCAGCATGTGTCGGTACACTTTGTTTATCTCCAGATGTCAAATACTAAATTATTTCCCTTAGTAACTGATACTTTTGCTGATACTGTCACTTGTGAAACACGTACACATTTTCAAATATAAGTCAACTGGGATGTTTCAACGGTGAGAGCACAAAATTGGTTTTCCCATAGTTTGATGGTGCGCACATGATTGTTCAAACTGGCTCATGAAATAGGGAACCGTTTATTCCATTCCGTGGTGTGATGCTGTTACCAGCAATATGTTCAATATTTAGAGGTAGTGTTGCACGCTGTCTTACGAACCGCATATTGACATGGTTAGGTGGATGTATTGACTGTAAACAGGCGTACAAACATGGGTGCAGTCCAATTTTGTGAGGATCTATTTCAAAACTCGAAAAACGTATGAAACTTGATCAAACGAGGATTAGTCAAGTAGAATGCGGATTGTAAGGTACACGATATAGGTTATACACATGGTGATGGAACGTTCAATACATATCGTATACTCGCAGAGGAGGCTTGAAACAGGGGATAGATGCACAGTTTGATGAACATGCTTTTGCTTTTGTAGTTAACAGGACTGTTCGCAGGGATTGAAAATAATAAGCGTAAGTGTGGTAGTCTCCCTTTAATACCTATTTTCGTAGCTGGGGTGCTGACGGGAGGAGTATCGAGCATTGCCGGAAATGTCAAAGCTGCTAAAAATGCAAAAACAAAAAAAAAATCAGTTGGCTTAAGAGTAAAGTTACTACGCAAACAATTCGAATGAGGTATAAAGGCACCGAAATGGCAGAACTGGATTAAAGAGAAAGTCAGTGAGGTCTCTGACGTAGGATATACGCAGATAGGCGAAACGCTTGCATATACCTCACTTTCGTGGTGCATTCATGCATGATGTATTACCGCTTAACATTTATCAGTATGAATGTGTAATCGTCAACACAGATAGTAATAACGATGCTGTTCAACACTGGTTGTATACATCAAGTATAAGTGGATTGTCCAGTTAAGTATTTCGACAGTTTTGGTATCTTACATCCACCATTGGAATTGCAGCGGTAATTTGCGGGGGACCAGATACTGCATAATGTAGGACAACTCCAAAAATTCTGCACACTTGTATGTGGACATTTAAGTTAAACGTTCCTGCTTGAAAATCTGATACTGTCATCAGTGTTGTGCGAACCTTAGTAAGAGTAACACATGTCTGTGACACTCTGCTTGTCAGGTAACAGTTGGGTACTGAGCTGTGATTAGTTATTATAGCGTTGGTAGGATATGGTAGCAGAAAAATTAGATGACATGGGAAATTGCCACCGGAGATTGAGTTCCATCGCAATTCAAAGACCAACTGGTTGCTTCTGCTACGAAACGTCATCGGCTGCAGCGCCTTTCTTGCGCTCGTGAACATATCGATTGTACCATAGATGACCGAAAAAAAGGTTGCGTTGTCATATGAGTCACGATTTCAGTTGGTCAGTTGGTAAGAACTATTGATAGTGTGGCGCAGAATCCACGAAGCGGTGGACCCAGGTTGTCAGGAAAGCACTTTGCAAGTTGGTGGTATCTCCATCATCTTACTACCTGTATTAACAATGTGCGAACTGAGACATCTCATCAAACTTAACAGTTCATTGACTGGAAATCATTATCTTCTGCTACTTGGAGACTGAAACCATTTATTGCCTTCATATTCCCAAAAAACGAAGGAATTTTCCAGGACGACATTGAGCCATGTCATCGGGCGAAAATCGTTCACGATAGGTTTGATAAACATTCTTGATAGTTCTAGTGAATTATTTGACCACATAAATTGTCAGATAAGAATCCATGCGAAGATATCTGGGACATGATCGAAACGTCAGTCCGTGCACAGCGTCCTGCGCAGTCATTGCGATTATGGTCTCCTGTAGAGGGAGTATGGCTGATTAGGGTACTTCCAAAGACTTGTTGAGTCAATGCCACGTCGGATTGCTGCACGTCGTCGGATAAAAGAAGGTCCCACAAGATATTATGAGGTATCCCGTAACTTTGAACACTACATTGCAGATCGACAAGAGAAGCTGTGGTGATCGAGTGGAATAATAGTTTGGACATGGTACAGTTATTACTAAATAGCTCCGGCACTGAGTCCAACTCCAGGATCAGCATATCATATTCATCGTATGATAGAGTAACTTTGTTGTGCCCAATTTTTTCAAGCCTGGCCATCGGAGAAAACTCTTATTTTGCCAACAGTCCATCCGTTAGTCACTTCAATTCAAATGGTACGCTGAGGTAAACAAAGCCACTGAGACATTGTTTCAATCGGATAGTATAAGAATGCTACATGCCACAGAGGAAAACGTGCGGTTTGACGCAACATTGTGAGCGGCACCTGCGACGGAAAAGGAATAAGGGTTAGTCGCATACCAGGAGGGCAGAGGATAGGGTTGACATTGTGGGGAGTGGGGCGCGTGGTATTGCGGTAGACGTAGCCTTTGATCTGTCAACCTATCAAAATAAAAGATGATTTATGGAGTAATTAATGCCACATTTGCAGTGCTCAATCTATCATTTCCTGAAACATTCTATCCTATGGTTGTTCCCATTCTTTAAGTAACAATTCGTACAAAGATTTTTGAAACTTTGGTCCAATCCTACTCAGCTAAAACTTGATCTCCCTGGCCTAGATTCTTCCAACATAACGTACTTTTTGTGAAAATTGATATCCTATTATAACTCCTTTACATTTTGTAGCATTTTTCCGCTCCACATTAGATATGTTACACCCTTGAAGAATCACAACACCTTCTGCCGGTTTTTTTTTTTTTTTCCCCTTCTAGTTTATCATATTATCTCCAGTCACAAACTTCAGTTTACCTTCGCATAGAAAATCGGAATTAGTTATGACTTAAAATGAAGCCGTTAACAGCTTTTTCGTGGAAATGCTTAATTGTATTCGCATTTTGCCCTTACGGCGTGTGGCACTGATCATCTTCGTAAATTTTTAAAGCATGTCGGTTTGCTTTGTAAACAAACGTTTCCAAGTAACGTCAATTGGTTTGCTCATCGTTACTTTCAGCTTTAAGGTATTACGTTGCTTGTTTGAGCTGTAATCTCAGATGATTGAGTTGCAATGTCTTCACTGGACATAACCATAATCTAAAAAACTAACCCAGTCCTTTGAGAACTAATGCCTCTTAGCTAAATGGAAAACAAATGAGTAGAAAAAAAGATGTCTATTTTGTCTAGTAGATTTATTTTATTCTTACAGTATTATTCACAATAATGTAAGGTTGTCTTGCGTTGCGTTTGGTGAACTGATTTTTAAACACTGTCGAACTTACTATTAAATAGAAGTCCCATGACCAATTGATTATCTGTTTTTGTGCACCGGGATAAATAAGTTAGGCAAGTTCTTAGTTTACGAAACATTTTTTCTTAACTGTCCGCATTAAAAAAAAAAAAACTGATGTTAACGGGAAATTGCCACACGTGAACTATTACATTCAAACTTTGCAGTATTTTCATATTAATAAAGTAAATTTTATGCGAAGTTTCGTACAATATCGAAACTAATGTATCTGTTGTTTCATCAGATCATCTGAGAAGCCAGACGTGAAGAAGTTCATCGTAACACTGGGCATGACGGACCACTGTAGATTGTACGAGAAAACTCGCAAGACGTTCCAAGTGGTTCGTGTTGTCATCCACGAGCACTACTACGAAAAAATAAATAACGACATCGCACTCATCACCCTGGACAAGCCAGCGGCGTACACTCCCATCTGCCTGCCCTGGAACGGTCAGTATAGGCTCAAGGGCAACTTCTTGGTTTATGCTAGTGTCAACAAAATTCATCATATTCACAAATAATAGGATCTGACAAAATTTTAGACTAGTTTTAGTTTCTTCACTATAATTACTTCTCACCGTCTGCATTTCGTCCAGCATCATCAGTTTAAAGTCACTGCTTGATCTGATAAGTAATATGTGATTAAAACGTTGGGGCTGATATCTGATTGTATATTGCTGCAATTTACTTTGATCTGGTATTGTTATACCATTTTGATATGCTGCAGTTTCTGTGTAATATTTCTTCCTTTCCTTATTCAGTTAGTTTAAAAATTATTCAAAGTAATTTTAAACGTAAATATCATGTGATTAGACCATGCTTTGGCTCTGATAATAATTTTCAAAAGACGGTGAAAATTTATCTTTCTCAATTAATGAACACGATTTCGACATAACAAAATGACAAGAACAAATACTTCCAGTAAAAAACGTCATTGGCGTTATAAATATTCCATTAACTATCACCCGATGCGAAATAGTTGGTTTGGCGTTTCCTGCTGAATCTTCGTGTCAGACGAGTTTTACTGGTGTCCTTGCATGACAACCCAACGCACAAATGCTGTGTTGATTTTTGGCACAGTTTTCTGAAAAAAATACGTATTACAGTTGGCTTATTATTATACTTATTTTTGTGTTCACTGTAATTAGTCATGACATTTATGAATGAACTATCCCGACATTTGCCTTTAATATTTTCGGATAGTCACGGAAAACGAAATTCTGGATGACTGATCCCAGTTCTCCCCGAATATTACGTCACACAATTTCCTTCCAGCTTCAATCATTTCTACATTGATGCCTACGAGTATGCGTGGTTTTTCTCCAAAAAACAAAAGTAAGAAAAGAAACTTGTAGTAGCATTACGAATCGCGCGGCTCTTCTCTGAACCTTCTCTAATGCCTCCATTAACCCCTTTTGATAGGGACCCCATACAGAACAACAATATTCTAAGTAAGGACACAATAGTGACTTGTATGCAATAGATTTAACTTCAGGAGCGGAGTGTTTTAAATTACGACCTAGAAATCGGAGCACGCGATTTTCTTTCCCATTTAAATTCTCAATATGCTCATTCCACGACAAATTATTACGAATTGTTACCACTAGGTATTCAGCGGAATCTACCGTTCTAAGGACAGTACCATTAATTGTATGTTTAGAACTAAATGGTGCCGCCTTTTTACTTACACGCATGACTTGGCACTTTTTAGCGTTTAACTCCAACTGCCAGTCTTTACACTACACAATTTCATAATATCATCTTGTAACAAAGCGCATTCGTCCTGGGTTTTGATTTCAGGATAAATAATAGCATCAACGGCAGATAACCGTTTCATCCACCTTAATATGTCTTTTCTTAATTTTTATAAACGATCTCCGAGACAAAGTGAAAAGCATTTTTAGGGTGTTTGCTGATGCTGCGGTTATTTATAGGGAAGTAAGGAATTTGGCCGATTGCTTAGAAATTCAGCGTGATCTGGATATTATTTTGACATGGTGCGCTGAGTGGCAACTTACGTTAAATTGTAAAAAGTGTAAGACAATGAGCATAACTAACAAAAAGAATCCAATTGTTCAGAAATACGAGGTAAACAGTTCAGTTATTGATATGGTCGATTCTATAAAATATTTGGGAGTAACAGTACAAAAGAACATGAAATGGGACTTACATATTAATACGTTGGTAGGTAGAGCTAATAGGCTGCGGTTCCTAGGTCGAATTTTGAAAAATTGTAAGGAAAAAACAAAGGAGATAGCGTACAAATCTCTTATGCGTGCACATTTGGACTACTGTTGTGCCGTCTTGGATGCGTTTCGTAAGGGGTTGATTGAGAGTATAGAGAAAGTACAGAGAAGAGCCGCTTGATTCGTGACAGCTTGCTACGGTCCTTATGAAAGCGTTACAGAACTGATTAGTAGACTAGGCTGGGAGTCTCTGGTAGATAGACGACGCACGTTTCGTATAAACCTATTGGTACTCCCACTTTCACTTACGAGTGTTGTGAAATACTTCGTCCACCAACCTATTTGGGTCGGAATGGATAAAATTAGAGAAATAAGGTGCCGCACTGATTCTTATATGAATTATTTTTTCCCTCGTACCATTAGGGATTGGAATGCACAACAAAGAGATTAGGTTTGGTGCTGAGCACCCTCTGCCACCCACAGTTTTGTGAATTGCAGAGTATATACAGGGTGTCCAGAAAAGGACTCCCTGATTTCAAAATTAAATATCTCGAAAACAAAGATCGATAGAGGAATGCAGTAAATGGTATGTTTATCGTGACAGCTGTAAGAAGTGTATATAGCAGTTTGAAATAATAGTTACAAAAGCTGCTAACAGATGGCGCTGTAATCGCCATACGTAATGCCTAAATAGTGATCCGAAGCTCAGGGAAATCAGTTCCACCATTGAAACGTGCCAATGGTGAACATTTTGAAAACATTGTGATGTGATTGTTTGCAAAGATTGTTTTCATACGATTATTTCACTTATGTATGCTGATATGAGCGTACAGCGCCATCTGTTAGCAGCTTTTGTAACTATTATTTCACATTGCTGTATACACTTCTTACAGCTGTCACAATAAACATACCGTTTACTGCATTCCTCTATCGATCTTTGTTTTCGAGATATTTAATTTTGAAATCAGGGAGTCCTTTTCTGGACACCCTGTATGTAGATGTAGAAATCATTAATGTAAATGAGAAACAACAGAGTTCCTACCACGCTTCCCTGGGGTACCCCAGACCTCACCTCTGTAACTGATGAACGATCACCGTCAGGAACTACACACTTTCTGCCCTTCAGAAAGTCTGCAACCAGGCGCATATTTGTCTAGATTTGCCGTAACCGCGAAGTATCCTCTGTAATCTAGTGTGAGGCTCAGTGTCGAAAGCTTTATTAAAATTTTATAGAAATTACTCAAATCTGGGATTGCTCATCTATAATACGGCTTGTGAATTAGAAGTGCAATTTGTGTTTAGCAGAATCGGCATTTCCTGAAGCCATGTTGTTAAAAGCTCACCTTCATCCAAAATCCGCATTACATTAGATGTGTTGTTGGATAGTTAAGCCTAGCGCCAAGCTATTTAGAGATTAGTACGTATTTGCAATAGTAATGGCAGAAGTTCGCCATGCGCCACTTTTTACTCTTCGTTTGTTGCCTTAGTGGTACAAGGTGCCCGACCTCCACGGAAACAGTCTGGCAAACGGGTATCGCTGCACGACGACGGCGGACGCACGGGTCTCATCGCCGGCTTCGGCTCGACCCTGGATGACAGCAACACCCCGCCGTGCGAGATGATGCACGCGCAGGTCACCGTGTTCAGCAGGAAGG
>JARYHS010011408.1:257266117-257287576 GCA_031002005.1 Vandiemenella viatica | reverse complement strand
TAAACTGAATGAAATATCTCAAACAAGTAATAAAAACAGCAAAGTTAACATTGAAATCACATGGCAACACAGGCCATCAAATTGAAGCTAACATTTTAACTGTACAAAGGAAAAATCCCAGGGGGCGCCGTATAAAGTGAATGAAAAGCATCAAAAATTGAATTAACAAACAGCAAGATGCTTAAAAAAAAATTGAATTGAAAATATAAATCCAGCTAGCTCAGAATTTAGGTGGCGGGAGCAGAGTCTTAACCCAGGAGTCGCTTAAGGGCACATAAGTCCTGTTAAAAATCCACTGGATAGTGGACCGTCGTTTCTGGTACATTACCATAGTATCATCGCCGTGATGGTGAGCGACAAACAATGCCACTGCAGCAATGGAAGCTAAATAAGCGGCTACGACCGCGTTATTAGCATAACTTCCAAATAATGGCAAGCATGCCACTCGACATCTCGCTTTTCCAAAGCAAGAAATGATCAACCCACAATGATCATCAGAAAAGCGTGCCGGCTAGCACGTCTGTTCACCAGCTCGTCTTGGACCCAAGTCACGTCTGCTCATCAGCTCGTCTTGGACAGAAGTGTTCTCTCAAAATGGCTCCTTCCTCTTCCTCGGCTAGTTGCACTCCACATGCAAAAGAACTCCACGGAATTAGTATTGTAGCCCCCAATAAATGTTCAGGATTGGCTAGCTACACATTTCCGTCGTCACGTGTTTAATATCACGCGTCGCATTCGCTGACTCCTTCGCGCGTTTCCTACTTGGCCTTCGGGATAGCGGCAAGGTGGGGTAGTTCGTTGACCGAATTCCAACGGGACTCAAGCCGGGCTGGCCCGGCGTCACCTTGTCGCCTCGCCTGCTCCATTGTTCCACCCTCAACGGTCGAAATGGCAGTCTCTAGCCTTCAATATTTAAGCGTTCTGAGCCATGCGTTTACAGAAAAATTAATGTATAATAAACTATACCTTTTGCCGCCCTGGTTTTAAACATACATTTAACCTATCCAGACAACCCTCATTATTTATAATTTATTTACACGTTCCAAGATTAAATAATTAATAAACTTGAATATAATAAAAAAGAAAAAAAAAAAGAAATATGAATATAATTAATAATGATTTGATTATATTCATTGTGGGTGACGCTGTCACACCACAAGGGATAATTATTCTTAATACTGATGGAAATTGAACTACGTCCCATTCATTGAACTGAAGTATCCGGCATAGCGGACGGAACTTTATAAAAAACATAATGGCCTTAAGCTATAATAAATATTACTCTGCTCAAAAATAAAGATCATGGTTACTACGCTTCATCTTCTTACGTAAGACTCGGATAGGAAAATTGAAAAGCTCAATACAAGTGTCAGAGATGTTGTAAACGTCCAACTTCTATATTGCTACCGTGTATCTCACATTTAGTTTTACAAAAAAAAAGTCATGAACGTAATCTGCTATTTCCTTAATGATTATTAAGTAAACTAACCGTCCATGTTGCTGTGACTATGTGATTTGATTTTTAATTAATACTGTGATTATTGATTTAAAATATTACTCATAAATTATGTATTCCCAAAAGAACCGTTACCATAACTAGTTAATCAATGAACAGATGCGGAAACTATTAATATAATATTTCTTGCTAGCCAAAAACGTTGGATTCATTACATTATTGCCTACATATTAAATAGCTCAATAAATGGTTTAAAAATTAGTTAGATAAACCAACATCTGACTAAACTGATATTTCTTAACAGGACATCGTGCGTATAAATCGGCTCGTTATACAGAATATATTCCGAAGACAATCATACCACAAATAGAAAAAAATTTCTGAAGATTGCAGATAGAAACACCTGTAGCAATTTTGCAAAAAGATGTAATTTCGATTAAATATGTTGACCACTATCTCCACATAAACGTTTTTTATAGGATTATGTAAATGTGTTATTAAAAGTTTTCATAATAACATATGTTGCAGGTTGAGAATATTTCAGAACCTCGTTAGATAGAGTAAAGGAGAAAGCAGTACACGATACGTTCGTAGAGACCGTAAAAATGGTAAGTAGTGCGCCCTAGAAGTCACAAGTAATTAGATGATGAATTGCAGAATCAGTGCTACACTTCGCAGCCCATGGTGCTCTCAATTGATGGAAAAAAACTGTGTCGTGCCTTTACTACTACGTTAGTCAGCATAAACCTTGAACTTGAAAGTTGTTAACTGAACAAAATAAATCCCTGAAACTTAGACAAAAACTTCGTGTAAACATATAGTTATTCAGTGACATCTATGGTTGAAATGAGGGCTGATATAGACGTCTTTGAAAAGTCCCACAAGTGTGACTTTTTTACGCGACTGGAAACATGGTTGTTTACAGAGACAGGGCCGCCGTGCACCGCACGCGGGCGGCACGTCGAGGGGGGCGGCAAATCGAGTGATCAACAGTTGACGGCCCGCGGTAGTTGCCACTCCTTTTATTTAATTAAAAAAAAAAAAACTCAACTGCTGCTATGGGCGGCCGGTGACACTGGGATAATGTTCGAAGGGGCGGCAATCTTACAGTTTTTTAACACAGTTCGGAAAATTCCTAGATCCTCCACTGGATGTAGTTAGACCGAGGGCGGCATAATCGGTATTGCACACGGGCGCTCAAACAGCTAGCGGCGGGCCTGTATACAGACTGTGACAAACGTAGTTAAGTTCATCGTTGATATTCGCTTTTAAAATCTTTTATTATATGATATTCATTCACACAGATACCTTCACTTGTGAAAGTAAATTATTTAATCAGTATATGAAGTGCTCAATAGCCTCGTTTGGCCATTTCAACGAAATGTTTTACTACTATGACGCACATTGTCAATTCGCTCTTAGTGATTTATTGTACAGTACTAAAGTATACAAACCTAATTCATTAATACAGGAAATACGGACATTGTGTAGTTGTTAGTAATAGATACTCCTTTTGTTCTTCTTCCTGCTACGAACGCCATTATCTTTTTCATTTATCGCAAAAATGTTACAGATTGAAGTTAACAAATTGCAAGTAAATAGGTGCAGAAAGAAAATATTCTTTAATTGTATATTCGTGTAAATTATTAATATGCCAATATAACTGAATAACTCTTTTAAAATGTACACGTTTCATTCCATTTTTATGAGCATCTTTAGCTGTTATCCGTGTGACATTGGTACAATTAGACACCTTCATTTAATTATGAAAACAACGTAAAGTACAATGCATATTATTTTTACTTTCTTTTATCTATATTTATTAATGTCCCGTCTCAGCGTCAGCGTTTGCTCTTTAGTTTTGAACTGGATCGACTTTAATTATTTTTATTTGTGTTTATAATTATTTATATTCTAAGCTTCTTGATATCAGTGTCTTTTTGTGAGGAGATTGTGTTTACGATCTCCGTATGAGATGAGCCTAAAAGTGCGGTGTAGTACATAGTCTGTTGAGTGATTCTTGTCTTACAGCTAGGCCTTTGAGATTCCGATGTCTCCTCTTATCTACTTTCTTCGAAAATTTACGAAATACAATTAAATATATTTAATTTTATTAATACCCCTCTTCACAAAGAAATAAAATACCCTCGACTCTTGAAGCAAATTAGTGAAATTTCTTAAATAAAATAACTTTTAAACTTATAATTTTTAAACTTATTTCAATAAACTTTATGGAAGTATTCGCGAATTAATATTGGTTAAAGAAGATTTCTCTTAAATTTCATATTTTAATTTGCATGTAACAATACTGGCAATAACTGAAATATGGAAACTGTTTCGTGTATGATTCTAACATATTCATTTGTTTTGTTGTAATATATATGATTGGTAATCAAAAACTTAAGTATAATTAATGTTATCGCACGGAATTATTCTGAAGAAATATGGTATGTGAAGGTAGATATTATTTATTTGGTATTATTTACTTGTCCATTACGTGGGTAAAATAATACTATATTAATTTCTGTTCACACCTGGATTTCTTACTGTTATCAGAGCTATCTTACTGATGCTGCCCAACGCACTACGTAAAATGTATCTTGTGCATCCTTCTACTAATGAACCGAAAATAACTTTCTTCCATGGTCCTCACAAATTGTACATGCCATGTTATTTTTGTCAAGTGCATTACACTCAAACTACTTTTTTTCATAGTAAAATGTAATGGAAACTTCGGCAGACGTAGATGTTGCTATCGTTTTAGATGTGGGTAAATTAAACACGCCTTTGTTAATAGTATCTTGTTCCAAATTAATTACTACATGAGTCTTTTATTGAGTGCTTAAATAAATAAGACAGACGCCGATTTTAGAAAATATATATACTAGTCCAGAAATTACAATTTAATCACAATTTAATAATAACACTTGTAGAGTAGAAAATGAGGAAACTTTCATTCATTTCGACCAAGATGGTAATGCAATTTGTTAGTTTTCCTTATATACAAGAGACGCTACGAAATTCTTTGTAAATAGATCCGAAGAACATTAAAAATACATTGCAGTTTTAAAGCTGCAATGTTCAAATGTGCGGACGCTTACAGAGCCTCGCCCAAGATTCTGAAAACATATTTTATTTTCCTCGAACTACATCTCTCTCAAGTTTTGTGCGAATCACTATACGCGCCTTACCTGCAAACATCACTTCAGAACGGTTGTAGTGATGATGAAAATTGGTACACATATTTCTCATTTGCCGACTAAGTATGCTGTAGATAAAAATCAACACCAGCCTACGCCCTTTTGGGTATGGTGGGGGAGGGTGGTTCAAATACACACAACAAAGGGACCTAGTGACATGACCTAGTGATTCGCATGTTTCTACCTGCCAAACAAAAAATATTGTAGAGCTGAAAATCCTCTAATCAACCTGTCAGGGTATTGTAATTATATTACTTATATAATAAAACATCACTAGCTGTTAACCGCGACTTCGGATTTGATTACTAGAATTGGATATAGAAACCTGAAAGTTACCTAAGATACGTCCCAAACAACACCGAGTCGGCATAATATGACGGGAACGTGATCGATATACCATTCTACCGTCGAACCTGTCTCATGATTAAAACTGTTATTCATACCGGTAAAAAGTACCCTATTTCCTTCCTAAAGATACAAAGTAATTCATTGACATCGGTGTACACATATAGTCGTCAAAATGTAACAAAAAGACGGAAACATATTTAACATTATTAGTTTAGATCACACACAAACTGCCTGTGGAACCAGTATACCGTGAATAAGGAACCAGTATACCGTGAATAAAGTAAACGCCTACGATTTTCCAAGCATTCCAGCCCTGAATTTATGGGACCTACATTTTGACATGGTATTTTTACTAAAAAAAATCCTATGCTTGGCCCCGCCATCGACGCGCCCTTAAACCTCAACAACAAAAACAACAACCTAGGCTTGGCTCAAACAATGAAAAACAATTCTTAAAAACTTCTGCTCCCAATGGGGTTTGAACCCAAAGCCTCACGTGAAATTTCTCAAGAAGCAAAGATATTATGCGTCTGTTTGTCACAGTTCAGATAGTTTTCATAATTCAATGACAATATGTATTATCTATACAGAAAATAGTATCCTATGTCCATCTTAACGTCAAATTTCATCACGATCGGATTAGCCGTTTAGCCCAAGAAACGTAACAAACAGACAGACAGAGTTACTTTAGCATTTATAATATTAGTATTGATTTCTTTCCACAAGGTTTTGATCAGAAAAAGAGAGCGCAATGCCAGGTACACCGCTAGTTACTCAACCAAATCCTGCAGAAGTAGACCTCATTGACAGAAGTAGGCCTCGTTTCGCCTTTTGGGAACCATACATTTTTGCTTAAAAAAGCGTCATTTTCAAGACGAGAGATATTCGTAGACTAATTGTTTCTGTACCCCTAACACGTAAGAACTATCGTTCCCTTTTTATTCGTTTTACAGTATATTGGGAGAGTAAATTTAACCAAAATTTCTTCCACACAACATCGTCTAAGGTGGAGATCTATAATTTAGAACACTTATTCCAGATACAAGGTTTATAAGCTATGAAAACAAAAATAGAATCTATTATTGTAATAAAACGCTTAGATTGTATAGCATGAACTAAACATAACTTAAAGATTTTCAACTTCAGGTATCGAACCGAATATTAACAGTGAGTTTACTTCCGAACACTCTTTATGCAGACTTTCCCTTGATAATGAACTTTAGCTGGCTTTCGAGCGTTGGAACGACAGATAGAGAAGTACTGGCAGTCTTACGACCATATGAAGCAGATTTCTCTCCGTCTAGTGTAATTATTGCAGGTAAGGTGTCCTTTCATTGTGCATGGCCTTGATTTCTTTGACGGGCGTGCCGCTGCACCTAGTCCATTCACCTGGCCTCTCGTATAATTCCCCCTTTGGACGTCACGCTCCGAAAGGACCCACTGAGCTACAACCACGGCTGTGGCACACTTCTTGTCTGTTGCAAACTTTACAGTACAATGCTCGATTTTTGCGAAAGCTGTAGTCAACAGAATGTGCCCTCCAATTCCTTTTTCTTTCGTAAACTCAAGAAGGGTCGTCCAGACATTGCTGAGACATCTACTTAAAGTAACTTTCGAATGCTGCTGTTTCGAATCACTAAATTATTCAACCGAATAATAATCTCTGATTTATTATATGTACAGTATTCCTCATTGTTTTAGCTAGTTAACTGTAATCGTTTTTAAACAATCCACAGTTGCCTGATTTTTTTATTTTCTTTTTTACCCACGTGAAATTCACATCTTGACACCCAAATTTTCGTCTCGGTCATTTAGCCTTCTTCTGTAGTTTTATTCATATTGCTTCTTCTACGAACGCCTTGCCCTTGCCCGGGCGCAGGGGAGCGTCCATAAACTACGTAGGCCCATTTTGGCCTCCCTTAAACCTCCTCCCCCACGTAGCCCACTGTGGCTTTTGCCTCTTCCTCTACCTCCTCCCCTCTTTTCCACGCGTAACACGTACGTATCTTTTTTCTTTATTGATTCCTGAAAGCATTTTATGCTGTTTTCTCTTGTCAGACTATCGTAAATTACATACGGAGATCATTAAATGACGCAAATAAATATTCATATGCTGTACCTTATTTTAACTGTGACAAATAATATGAATGAAAGGGGAGCGTCCATAAACCACGTGGTTCCATTTTGGCCTCCTATGAACACCCCCCCACGTAGCCCGACGTGGCTTTTGTCTCTACCCCCCCCCCCCCCCCTGCGTAGCACTTAGCTTAGCTTTTTTCCATATTGGACATTTTGTACTGTTTTCTCTTGTCAGTCTATCGTAAATTACATACGGGGATAATTAAATGACGGGAAAAATATTTACATGCTTCTTTGTGTTCTGTATCTCATTTTAACTGTGACAAATAAAATGAAAGAAAAGCTACGTGGCCTGGCTTGGGACCTCCCCCCCCCCCTTTCCTACGTAGCACAGCGTAGCTATCCAACCAACCTCTCCCCCTCCCTCGACCGAGCCACGTAGTTTATGCACAATCCCATAGCTACGTGGCTTGTCTCGGAACCCCTCCAACCCCGTATCCTACCGTAGTTTTCCAGGCAACACCACTACCCTGCCCGTAGACCGTGCCACGTAGTTTATGGACGCTCCTAGGTGGTTACCAAGCGCGACATTTACCCCTCCATGGAAACGTTTGGGAAGATGAATGGTGGTGGTATCCTACTTCCTTCCACAGTATGACAGTTTTCGTGTTAGTGTATTGTGGATGGCAGAAATTGTGTGTGTGTTCGGTGCATACTGTTGTGGATGAGAGGTGAAAGAAGGGAGAGAGTGAAACCCTATTCAGGCCTACTCTTCCGAAAGACACCTGAAGATGTCAGGCTTAACCATGGAGGAAGGAAATATATGGAGGAGAAGTGACGTTAAATTGGTGAAGCAGGCTCGTGCATGCGCAGTGGCGGCAGCGGCGATATTGCGCTTCCAAACAATTGCGATGTTCCGAGTATATCCCTAAAACTAAGCAAGATATCGAAAAATTTTATTCTTTATTTTCGATTTTTCTCGTCGTGTTACATAAGAATCGATCAATAAATTTGACTTTTGCGAAATTTTTCTTCTCCATTTCAACTCAAGACACCTCACTTTTGATACAGTATATCTCTAGAACTAGGTGAGATATCGAAAAATTTTATTCTTTATTTTTCATTTGTCTCTTCTTTTTAAATAAGAATCCATCATCAAATTTGACTTTGACCAATTTTTTCTTCTGATTTTCAACCAAAACCATTTCACATTTGGGATAGAATATATCGAAAACTAAGCAGGATATCAAAAAATTTTATTCTTCATTTTTTATTTGTCATATCGAATTACATAATAATCCATCACCAGATTGCGGCGTCACGTTTATCCTAGAGTCACCTTGAGGTTTTTGTACATATTCCCCGTGTCTGTATGGAAGCGGCCATGCCCCCTCCACTCCGGCCATGCCCCCCCCACTCCTCCTCTGCCCTGCTTCACTTCAATGCGTGGTTAAGGTCTCTTGCGTCGTCTCCATATATTTCCTTCCTCCATGGGCTTAACGTCTCCATCCGATGGACAAATGACCATCAACATGTCCCACGCCAACACTCCATACGCACTGCAGGGAGGTGTGGGATTTAACCCAGAGCCTTTAAGCACAATGTGGTGTTGAGGAATTGTGCATCACCAACTCTACTTCCTTGCCGGCTACATCCTGATGATGAAAATTTCTTCCACAGTCAGAATTCGAACCAGCTAATTCCGTGCCAGCACCAGCGCATCACAGTGCTGCAGCAAACTAAGCCAACGGGACAGTAATATTGTTTACCTTCACGAATTATAGAAAACATTAATTTTCCGTTGAATATATTTGATTTACACCACTTTCCTCCTCATAATCTGGATATCTGCGGGAAATTTAAGGCAGGTCCTCTCTGGAAACGTAGGGGTTAGCGTGAAATGCAGGGTCGCGGGTTTGAATCCGGTCAAGACAATGAGCGTTTTAACCAATCGTTGTTTGCGCCCTGTGCTGTCTTAAGTTTTTGATAAACGAAAACACTGAGATGCATCCAAATACAGTAGCAGTATGTAGGGTAACTATTTATTTGAATACTAATTTTGTTTCTCTAAGTAGGAAAGAAATAACTCTGGGCACTGAGAATGATTATCTCTGGATTATAGTTTGGCGTTGTCAAGGGAGTTGGTGTGTGTTGATTTTGACCTTGGAGACTAATGGATCGTAATGTTGTAACTGACACAATAAATCAAGATTAATATGTAAAGGATTGTGTAAAGGAAAGATTCCAGTCGTTATTGTTTCATATGTTCATTAAACTACTAAATGATTAATGATTTGTTATTAATCTTAAAGTAAGATTAATATGTATATATAAAAATTACGAGTGGATAAAAAGAAAAGGGAAGTATTTCATCATAGTTATTTTTTTGCTGATTAAATACTAAATGAATTAATTAAATATGTTGTAGGATATAAAGCTAATCTCAAAGGTGACGGGAGTACTAGTGTAATATAGTACACTGCAAGAAACAGTAAACCCATAAGTATCTAAAACAATATACTGCCCGACAATAGGCATCAGTAACCAAATGTCAATGTCAAATTACTAGTTTTCTTAATTCCAAGGTTTAAGGTATGATTTTCCGCATGGTCACTTACAGAAAAACGGAAATGGCAGTGGACGTAATACTTTTTTTACTGAGTGCAAATATTATGATATTACGTCAGTTGACTAAATTTTTATGTATAAAAATGTTTTTTCAGTAATAAATTTAAAAACTATAATGGAACTCACCTGTAACTGCGTTCTAAAAGCTGAGGTTTTATTAAGAAAGGACACTAGTGGTTGAAATACTTTAATTCTTTTGTGGAAATAAAGACTTCCCAGCTGAGCTTGTCGGCCTTCAGCTACATAGCTGCAGGTGGTATCTCCTCCGTTGTATAAAGGCGTTTCTGCTCACTTCTCCACACCGGAGTACTCTTTCTCCAACGGAAACAATGTGTTTGCCCGCAAGGCTCAACGACACACTTACCTAGCCGTGTCGTCCCCGATACTGGATGTTTATTACGTTTTGTGTCTGACAGCGCACATTCTCGCCGAACAAGCCCGCTGCAGCTCTGACAACGGGAAATTGTCCGCGGGGCGTTTTTTGCAACGTGACGCCACATTCTTTGTCGTGATAATTGCTTCCATTAGCCCGGCTTCGTAAAAGGGTAGTGCTTAATTTGCTTATTATTTTGGTTGTTCTTCTCTTAATTGAGTTTATAATCTAATTTAATTGGCATGTGGAAAACAAACAATGCAACGCAAAGAAAACTGTGATTAAGGATGAAAAATTGAGTGATAATAAAATAACTATACTGTATCAAACATAGTAGTCCATTACTTTTAACATTATTTCTGTGTTTCACTAGTAAACATTGTTGATGATTCAGATATCTCGCATGGACGTATTCTACTAGGTCCTGTACTCTACTTCACCGATTACTTGTTCCGATGTCGTTTTTGTTTTCATGCTGGTTTAATTACCTTATTGTTCCACGTGATCGATGACTTTCTACTTTTCCCTGAACGATCATTTCTTCCAGATTTACCCCCTTTTGCCAAATGACGTGATAAAATAACTACGGAATTCGTTGTTAGTATATAATGCTCACACTGTTTCCGTATTTAATTTTTCTAACATGGAAGTATTGGATCTCTTTTTGCATCCATGACATTCGCTTTCTTAAAACAGCTCACATACTGTGGAGGACATAAAAGATGTACTACATCGAAGTAATGGTATTATACTACATTGTGTAACTGTGATGAATATGTAACTAAGAAGGAAATGAGCACCGCTAAAAATGAAACATCGTGTGAAAGATCAAACCTACTCCAGACAGATCACCGATCTAAAAATTAACAAACACGTTTCGACGGCTCTCCTCGTCTTCGTCAGACGATGATGTAGTTTCGAAGTAAGTTCAATGGTGGTACTGCGGAAATTATAACGACCCCCGAATCTATATAATTTGACGAAACTGTCTTGCTGAACAACCTCAAAAACTATATATTGCATTTGGTTTTTCATTGCTTCATTACCTTAGTAGTTCAATCTAAGTTCCATTTCCAATATATACCAAACTCTTAGCATACTTTAAACCAGGGGTGGCTAACCCGAAGGATCTTGAGGGCCACTTTGGAAATGCATCATAACTCCGCAGGCCACATATAAAATCATATATCCCCATATTAGATTTAGACCCACTACAGACATTTTTTTGGAGTGAAAAATTGAAACAGAGAGAGTTATTATTATTGTTATTCTTACATGTAAACATAGATAATATAATAATAATGATACTCATAATTTCGTCAAATAATTTTTGACTATACGGATGCACAAACAATGTATTTTTTTAGTACGTTGGTTTTCACTACTTCGCCCATTATAAAATAAATATATTTTGTAAAAGTGTGCTGAATCTCGCGGGCCGGAAGAATATTCAAGGCGGTCGCATCCGGCCCGCAGGCCGCGGGTTGGTCACCCCTGCTTTAAACTGTTCTTTTATTTTCTAGTCTACAAACCATTAATCCCACTGTTTGACATTTTATTGAGACTGTTTTTTGTTGCAGAACGACCCACCATGGTGACCATATCGCAGACGCAATGCGTGACGTTGCGGCGTCGCTCGCCGCCTCGTCCAGTGGACTCCAAGCTGACCGCCAACTATCAGCAACAGGTGTCCACCACTGTGCAGCCGGCGCCGTCGCATGTGCTCGGCTCCGGCCCCAAGCCAGAGACCACGAGACCGCCTATGCGCATAGTCTGGTTCAATGCCATCGGCTTCCTCATCCTACACATCACTGCAGCTTACGGACTCGTCGAGGGTGTCGCTCGAGGCAGAGTCCTCTCGTGGATTTGGGGTGAGTGTCCAGCGCCGTTCACCAGATGTTCATAATCATCAGCATCATATACATTGTTTCTATAAGGTGTTTTTGTTGTTTTTTTCTGTCACAAACCATTATCTCCCTTCATATCTGACCGAAATCAATGGATGAGATATCATTTTAAAGATTAAGGTATCCGCTTTCCTAACATCATATTTCAAGAAACGAATTTTTAGAAATTTGACCCTTAAAGGACAAAAATCTTAGTATTTCCAAAATTATCACCCTGTATTCCTAATGGATTTTTTTTTTTTTTTTGCTTGGGCTTTACGCCTTCTCGACAGCGAGGTCATTAGAGGCGGTATGGGATTGGCGCAAGGAACGGGAAGGAATTTGGCCATGGCCTTTTTGAAGGAAGCATCGCGGCATATGCCTGGGGTGATTTGGGGAAACCATGGAAAACCCAAATCTGGATTCCCGGACGGGGTATCGAACCCGCGTTCTCCAGAATGTGAGGCCAGAACGTTAACCGTTCACCCACCACGCTCTGTCCTAACCGAAATCGATAAACGAAGTATTCTCCGCTTTGGTGATATCATTTATTAAGAAAGGAATTTTTTGGAATTCTACCCTTAAAGGGCAAAAGTATCAATATTTCTACAACGCATTTTTGTGTCATCAGCCATTTATCTTCCTTGCTATTTAACGTATATAGATAAATGAGGTGCCATATTAAAGATTAAGGACTCCGCTGTGGGCACAACATATTTTAAGAAATGAATTTTTCAGAATTTGACCCTTAAAGGGCAAAAGTATCATTATTCCCATAACTTATTTTTTTTATCACCAGCCTTTTATCTTCCTTGATATCGTGGTCCTAATACCTAAACGAATGGGTATACGGTAGATGTTTGGATTTTCGAACGCAATATGTTGAAATCAGTCCTGAACTAGAATGAGAAACAACATTCTGTATTCCCCAAAACTCATGTAACACGTTTATGCGATACTAGATTATTTCATATGTCGAGGCTTTAACCAATTCTCGGAAAGGTTTGAGTTTCGTTTACCGTGTATTTTAGAGTAATTTGAGAAAACTCAAGAAATAAATAAAGTAGTCAAAAACAACGTTAGTAGAATCCAAACAATGGATGTAATGTGATCTTTGGTTAAAATCCGTTCGGGCAAAGAAAGTTTCTTTTGCCCGATGGGGATTCGAACTAGCTTCCTCCAGAAAGTCAGGTCCAAATGTTATTGCTCACATGCCGGTCTTTGATTAAGAACGTTGTGTTTACTTTGATGAAGTGTGATCTTTGTTCACGTTACTAGGAGATTATCATTTATTACTCCTTCCACCGTTCACATGGATTCATAAGTCTAAGCGCACTTTTAATTTAGATCCTTACCATTCATACTGTTAAAACCCTATCCAAATCTGTTCCGTAATTTTTGCTTGATACCTGAACGAAGAAATCCCTAGAAAACGGCAGCTAAGAAATGTATATATGCAATGATTAATTCTTTCAGTTAACAAGCTGAGTAAAGGACGCTGTTCTCTGGGTTTACACAGTGAAGTGAATAATAATATAGACAGTACAAAAAAAAAAAAAAAAAAGGATGGTTTTATTTCGTACAGCAATCTTTCAATTGAAAAACTGATATCATGATCCTCCCGTTCTGAATAATTACCGGTTACCGGGGTAGAATTCAAACGCAAAATTTTATTGTTTTATTGTAATTTGCTCTCTGACAGCTTGCCTTTCATATCTTTAGATATGTTACAAAAAGAGGGAGACACTTCAGTAATTTCATACTGAGGATTCCACAGGAAATTCTGAACAACCTGCAGCTCCTGCATATTGTTGAAACTACGTTCACTGTTAGAATTAGATATGGATAATAGTAAGAGATATAATACAATGAACAATAAATTTCTCAATTGGGAAAAAATATTTCAGGTATGTACGTATATGTCACTGGCATCAATTGTAATAGATTTAAAAATAATTTTCTAACCTCGAAACAAACAATGCATCGATACAGTAAAAACAAAAATTATGCTGAAGGCAGTTTTACAAGATTAGAATAATTTCTAGGAAGAATCAAGAGGGGCCACTGCATGAAAACGATATCAGAACTTTTTTTATATACCAGATAATAAAACAAATTTAACTGCTAAAATTAGCAGTTAATGAAATCGTCTTGAACAAATTTAGCTGCAGTTTATATGTGCTGACCCAGGCATGTGAATGACACAGTTCTGATGGCGCCGAGAGAAAATAACCGCACATCTCACAACACCTTACGGCAACATCCAGGTCACGCAAAAAGACAAAAGGTACTGAGCGCCGAGAAACCTACTTTCGGCAGTGCTGAAGTCTCCAAAAAGAGATTAGGTAGGTATGCGGAAGGAGAAAATAATTAACATGCGCTAGCTACTTGGAAGGGAAAATAAATTTTGTTTACCGCGCCTTTTGGGAAAATATAATGCTTCTGTTAGTTTCAATTCCGAATATCATGATGACCAACAATTAACCCAACTACGTAATGGCTTCTGCAAGATTTAGCACCAGCCAATCAAAGTACTATAATATAATCAGATTTTTTAAGTTGTCTGAATACTTAAACTTAGGTTCTCTAAGCATTTGACACTACTTATTTTACGCCAAAGCCAATGAAAATAAATTTTTAATTTCTACAATACAACGTAATTTTTATGTCGTTTGTGTAGTATCTTTTTCAATTTGTTTAACATATTCTTTCAAGTTAAATTGGTCACTATCCCACGAAATATTTCCATTCGTCACTACTGTATTTTCTAAGGGTGTTGTTATGCGTGGCAAAAATATACTTTTCTGTACAGGCTGACTACAGACATATTGAATATTTCTGTGCCCTTTAATTATAAGTCCTCCTTTTCTTTAGAAAATGACTCGTATATAATACTTAGGCGAAACCAGTTTTTTCAACCAAGTTAATGACGAGAATGAGCCTTCACCCATAGCATTTAGAGCTCTTAATCTTTCAGCAACCGTAAAACGAAATTTTAAATTATCTCCAGAGTCCTGACTGGCACTTTCGCCAAGTTTTACGACTGAAACTGTTATTGTGCAGCACCAAATTTACTCGGTGATGTTTTATTTTATTTTACATAATGGTCTCTTGTCTTTCTTGTATTTAGCCTTGAAGTACTAGGTAACTCAACTGTTCCAAGGACTGCTGTTTCTTGCTACCTTAAAAATATTATTCCTTTCTTTTTTCTAATTTGTAATCACATTCATATTACTGTTAATAAAAACACGAAAATATGCAAAGTTCTTCATCCAACATAATAGCCTTGTCTTGGTGTCTACATTGGTAACTATATCTAGGTCAGTAAGTGAAAAAAGTAAAATATAATTACTTTTTCCGATATACAACATTTTTCGCAAAAACTGAAATCAGAATTAAATGAGTTCTGTGTTAAGTAGATAAATTACTACTCTACACTATGCAACAATCTTCGAGACTTTGTATCACGATGAAACAGACTAGAAAGTGAAGGTAAACACGGAAATGAAGCGATGCCATTGATTCTTCGGAATACGTAAATTTCGGGCTCCACGAGATGCAAATTGGGATCCAACGACAGTCATAATCAGTTCAAGAGTATTGAAAAGAAATTTCAGCTTTATACAGTCAATTTCGTTGTTCGGTTTTCTATATTCGCGGCTGAGAATATCACTGTGTATAAAAATTTACAAAAGTACCTATCTTTTACTAGGTATGAAAATGTTATTGTGCTCTATTTATTGTAATAAACATGAAAAAGATTATTAATTTTGACGTTTCAATAGAGGACTGAATTAATTCTTTGTTTACAACAGTCCACGCGACAACGAAGCTCTATCAAAGTAAGAATCATTATGTTATCAATAAGAAACACATTTGACATTACAAAGATTAGGAAAATTCAATATTAGGAAGGCAAGGGTACTAATGCAAAAATAAATAAATAAATCGGGAATTAGTCTACAGGACAAAAATATTTGGAAACCTCTGTTCTGTATCACAACGATATTTTGATACTTTGTGTCGCAGGATGAGGTGGTGTACCAGTTATTAGTTTCCCCAAGTAAAACCATTTTTGAGAAAATAAGTCCAAGCTTAGTATGTGAGCGATAACAATCTGGATTCGCATTAGGAAAAACGAAGTATCAATCCGCGGTCCGAATAAGAAAATTTTAAATATCTCAAAACAACCACCTGGATGACCTTTGCCGAATTCCTTCCCATTCCTTGTCTAGGATCCTCTCCCAGCTTTAATGACCTCGATATCGACGAGCAGGAAAGCCCCAACAAAAATAATAACCTCCGAATCAGAAAATTCTTATAATAACAGGGTGCACAACTCATTGCAAACCATTTCTTTTATTATTTATTTATTTATTTTTTTGCTGTCATCAGTCTGTCTCAAAATATGACCTACCAGCCTGTCTCTTCTTTCTTTAAGCTTCTTCCACAAACTTCTTTCCTCATCCAACATTTCCAAAACTCGTTCATTTCGTACTTTATCTGTCCACTTAATTTTCACCATTCTTCTGTAGCACCACATTTCAAACGCTTCAGTTTGATTTCTTTCTGGCATTTCTGAAGACCATGTTTCGCTACCATAAAGGGCTGTGCTCCACACATAGAGTTTTATAAAGTTCTTTCTAATTCCTAGTTCAATGTTTGATACTAAAAGATTTCTCTTTTTCATGAAGGCTCTTTTTCCTAGTGCTATTCTGCTTTTACCATCATTCTTGCTTCGACCATTGGTTGTAATTTTGCTTCCCATGTAGCAGAATTCACTTACTTCTATTGCATCCGATCCTATTTTTATATTATATCTACTAGTATTGGTATAATTTCTGCCATATTTCATCCCTTTTGTCTTGTTTTGATTTATATTCAGTCCAAAATCTTCCTTCAGCATGCAGACCATATCATTTTAAATATTTCGCTGCATAAAAGCTTTGAACCAAAAACTGTCATTATATTCTGATGTTACCTGGTAATTTTATTTTAACTTTTTGTCATAAGCTTACGTACATAAAGGCGCTTTATGCGAGGTAAGTAAGTAACTGGTAGAAAGAGGCGATTTATGTAAAGTAAGGTAGTATATTTTACAACTGACTTAGCTTTGCAGTAAAGTGCATAAAAGATTATGTTTTAGGCAGAATTGTTGGTATCATCGCAGCATTTCCCATATGGTTTCGTAATTACAGTGGAAAGCTCTTATCAGGATGGCTAGCAGCTGTAATGAGATGTCCATCAAAGCCCTCTATATGAAACGATAACGTTAGATGCCAGTACGGAAGGTACGAGATAAGTGGCACACCTGCACAGCCATATACAGCATAGTTCCTCTTCTTTGGCGCAACCACGCCAGAGCGGTAAGAAAGATTCATGGTGGGAGGCGGACATAGCCGTCAAGATTTGTTGCTCTTTTCAATGGCAGCTCTTCCTCAAGCTGCAGGCTATGGCGGTCCGTGCCACAAAGCAAATGGAACACGTAGGTCACACCGTGCGTATGTGAGAAGGATTTCTCAATTGAAAAATGAGTTCCGTGTGCTGAATGAAGCAGACAAGATGAAGACAGCAGCCTTTCATTATAACTGGGCCTGAGGCCTAACAAACAAAAGACCTATCTCAATCTGTAATAAGCAATCATCCTGTGATTCCCCTGTATCTATTCCGGTGAAATTCAATAGGGAGGGAAGGGTCTGTTAATAGAAGAGATTCAAGGTTATGTTAGAAGCTAGGAGTAAGGAGCAACTAGTACATGGCCGTTGTTATTTAGGTTCAGTATTCGTCCCGTATTTTCGTTAAAACGTAATAATTAATTATTAATATTAATAATAATGAAATATTTATGCGAAGGAATTATCAAAAACATGATGAAGCTTAGCCAAATATTTTGTTAAAAAATCGCTTTTTTGTTGACATAAGTGTTGACTGCTTCTATGATGGCAATATTGTCATGATAATTTAACCCGCTGTTCTGTTAACAAGGAATAAAAAATCTTAGAATCTGTACAGTTCCTTTTTTCTATTCAATTTCTTTAAAATAAGCATCGAAATTACGGTTCTGATCTTTGTATTATTATTATTCGGACGAATTTGATAAAAAAAATTGTGAAAGTAACTTACCTTTGTTATGAAGACTCTATTCTAAATTCTCGTTCAATTAACCACGAATGATAAGACAGCAAAAACACTAAGTATAACTGTAACACTAGAAAGAAAGTATTATTTGTTCCGAACTTCATAGCGGATTTTCAGACACCACATTTTATGCATTATATTAACCTGTTTGTTTCGATTTTCTGGATACTCGAAACTCCATTTAATTTTAGAAGAAATACTTGTTCCATTATGGACATACCGTAAGACTAATAAGTCTGAACAAAATTGGAGACAAGTTCCCTCATTATTGATATAAAAGACAAAAGCCGCTTTAAATAGTGAGAAAGAGAAGCTTACAATCTGTTCACCTTGTTTAGAAGCAACACATCCCTATCGCATTAAACAACAAATCTGCTTGCTTTTTGCAATCTATTGAAAATGTCAGTAGCCGGTGAAAAAAAAAATGAAAAAAAAAGAGAAGTTTGTTACCTGTTGCAATGAAAATAGGAATACTATTCAGAGAAATACCTGCATGAATGTCGCGTTAAAAATTATTTAGTCATCAGCGTTAAGAATGTGCCAGTTTGCCTTCATATGCTTCTATTACTGAGGCATATTATGTGGTACACGTATAGATATGCGTGCTGAATTTAAAGCGCCAGAAGACTGGAATACTATTATGTGCTGAACTTCAGACAAGAAGTTGTGTACTACATCTGCGCTATCAAAATGAGTCACTAGTCTCACTACATATTTTGTGTTTAATTGCAAAAGTGTGTCTGACAATATCTAATCAGCCATGTCAATGTGGTACCATAACGATTGCCGATTGATCTTGCTATTACACCGACAAACAATTTTTCAGTCAATTACAACATGCATCCTCCATAGTTAATTGTTTATAACATTCGCTTGTCTTTTGACAAAATTTGACTAAACATATCCTCAACTATTTTATATGAATAGAAAATTCAACAAATATGATTTTTTACGAGCAGAGATTTTACATACAAGAAATACGAGAAAATCTACTTTGATACAAAGCGGTCTTGGTCCAATCTCAATTCAAGTTTATAACAGCAATAGATTAAAACTCAGCATCTTGGCTGAATGTCTTAAGGAGCAATCATTTATGCGCAAATGATAGATTAAAGACTTTCTCCGATTACCGAAAGGGATTATGTTGCACCATTCTGCAATAGCCTTTTCTTCCATAACGTAATTATTAGAGACCGGATTATATGCAACACAAAAAGCTAGAAATATGCATGCAAATATGCAAGAAAAATGCTTAAAATATGAATAAAATTGTCAAAAAGTATCTAAATACACAACATTGTATAGTACAAAAATAATAATTTTTAGATTTTTTATTTCAAAATCAGCATGCAATTAGTAAGAAGTTGAATAACACTTATAAATTCGATAGTTAACAATTATTTAACATTTTTTCTTTTCCTTTGTAAACGTAAACAATCGGGTACTGTGCCAAATATTCTATAGTAAGATTGTTTCTTCGACCTCTCAAAATATTTTTATAAGTGGAAATGGACCGTTCCACATTCACTGATGTGATGGCAGTATTTGAAATTGGGTGCTGTGTTAACAGTCATTGTTTCTGCAAAAAGTTCACCCGTCCCATTACTAAAACTATCAGTTTGACACAAAGGTTGAAAACCTGGGTTATTGTTTAAAATATTTTCAAACTTTAAGTTTACACAGGAATATCTTTCGCAATGCGGATATTATTCATTAACGTCAAACCTTGAGTTTCAAGTTTTTTAATAGTCGCAGGTATGTGGGAAAAACGAATGCTAATCACAGCTATGGCCTTAATACTAGAATTGTTAAATGCTTGCTTGTACTAACAAACTATCATAGTCTCTCCATTATTAAAGTCGTTTACTACACCTTTAATGGCTTCGAAATGTTTATTGTAAAACAGTACAACTTCAACCCATGTCGCCCATTCAGTTATCACTGGTTTCGGAGGTAAAGGCAAATTTGGCAATTTTTTAGTCATTATTACGAGACTGTGCCTTAAAAAAACGCTTTCTTTGTTGATAAAATCAGTTTATTTAGATTTCCAAACGTGAGTCGTAGTTCTTGTCGTAGACTATGGGCAGTGCTTCTAGTAGGTTTTGCCGGCTACAACGTAAGATTTTATTTATTAACTAGGTACACTACCGAAAAATATTGTAAATATAGCGAAAATATGCATCGGCACTAGATTTTTGGTAAAATATGTAATAACCGGTGGAAATGGGCTTAATATGCAAATGCACATGCAAAGATGCAAATGAATATAATGCGGTCTCTAGTGATTATCATATTTCGTAAATACAAAGATGAAACGGTTCACAATGAGGTTGTTACCCTAATCTCCTCTCCTTAGAAGTCTTATGATCATCACTGTTGACAATACTAAAAAATAAATTAAATAATTAAGCGCGCTGCTTGTCTAGAGAGCTGCGAATGTAACACATGGTTAAAATTTCCAGATACAACTACTTAGAGACTGACTGTAATGCAAATTTTATGATTTCATTTCAGAAACAAGAAAATATCGACTAAAATTATAACAGTTATTGCTTGACTTTTGCAAAGTAAAAACCTTAAACGAAGTTATCTGTCCTTCGTAGTATATCGCGAATTTAATTTGACTGGTCATTTTAATGGCAATTTTTGAAATTTATCAACCATTTGCTTCTCTTTTACCAATTACTACCATTTTAGTTTTGCTTAACTCTGATGATCTTGTCCCTCTTGCGTCAACTGTGATCGGTTGCTAATTCGATGTCGAAGTAGGTCATGTATAATGTAACTAACTGTATTTGTTTTTTTATTTGGTGTTCTACTGTAACAAATGCAAGAAAATTAAAAAATTATACGGACTTATATAGTATTATTCGGTAACAACACTTCATCTATTAATATCGAAGAGAATGCTGTGGTAAATTAAGACACCAATTGTGGCCGAGTTATGAAGCGCACTCATATAAGTATACATGGAGGGTTGTGGGTTCATACAAGGCTCGCTTCCAGATCTGGTCCTCTATTGGCCAGAGCTGTTGGCTAGGCTTCATGCAGCAGAATTCTCTTAGATGTACTCCATTACCTGATGAAGACAGCGAACGAAGCTGTTGAAACGTTGTGAATAGAGGAATTTAAGACAGTGAAGGAAGCTGTTGGAATGTTCTGAACAGCAGAATTTATCCGGCTTTAAAACCCATGAAAATTATGTAGAACTTCATTAAGAACATTTATAATATATCCGTAATTCTTCCTATCTAATCTTTTTAATTCATAACGTATTCACTTCTATCCCGATTTGTTTATAGCATCATCATTCTTCATTTTTCTCGTAGTCCAGATCTGTCACCAAAACTG